>JASDQU010104367.1:61185-72050 GCA_032191745.1 Picea mariana | reverse complement strand
TGATCACTTGCAACTCCCATAGTCGTCAGTCGAAAAATGCCTCCCAAAGGTGGAAAATTCCAAATATGGAGGAGTTTGGTAAAAAATCAAATGGTAAATGAATTTTTGACCTATTTCACTATTTGATAGGTTCATTTTTTGCTATTTCTCCTTATTATAAAGTCATTTATGGTTTTTTAATATGTTTTTGAGGAGTTACTAATGCTTTGGGCCTAGATCTGTATGTATTGACAGAGTTTCAAGCAACATCTTTTTAGCAACATTGTGACACTGACAAGCATACTCTTTGTTCTTTATCGTGCTAAAAAAACATGAGAATGTAACCGAGTAGACGTTTATCACTTTTTCAAACTCGTGAAGGTTATATGTAAAAGGAAACCCCTGGAGTCATCTTTAATCTCTTTTCATACTCTCTAAATATGAAAATATCGTCGAGTGATCTTGCTTCCTTTCATGCTCGTTAAAAGGTATTGAAAGGGCGTCTCTTGAGTAGCAGTTTATCTCTTTTTCGGACCTCGGAGACTAAAATTAAGAAAAAGGATAATCCTGGAGTCACCTTTAATTCCTTTTTAGACTCTTTAAACATGAAAAACCATTGATTTTTCCTTCTCTTGACTCGCTAAAATCACACATTGAATGGCCCAAATGGGACTCAAACCTTACTTCATCCAGTTCGTTAAACAAAGGAAGAGGGACTTACTGAAGGTGAGTTATATCGAGCATGATTATCCTCCTCAAGCATGTTAAATTTAAAAGAGGTACTCATCTATCTGGATGGGGGAAATTTTTTAAGGAAGTAGGTCAAGTTTTCTTTAAGAATTGTTACAAATAACTCTTTCAATTTCCCTTGAACACGACACTTGTTTTTACCGGCATTTTGAAAACTTGGATAATCCACTAAAACTCTGCATTGAACCAATAATATGAGTCTTTCCACTCCTTTAGGTCATCCTATGATTGTCACAACGCCCATTGCATTATGTTTTGGTCCACACTGCCAAGTCTCATGTCGTGCCTCAGTGTTCAAGGGAAGTATCCGCCTCAAAAGTCAACCATCACAAATTTGTAGTTTCAATATCCATGTCAATCCATACTCATTCGATTCACCATATTACATCACTTTCCTATGTCAGTTTCATTTCGATGATGGGGGATACATCAAGGCCCTCCTTTGATGAGTCTTTTCATGTCGACTTCAACACATCATCTGATAATTAGACTTAGAAACTAGTTAGTACCTTGGGACCTGTATGCCTCAATGGGATGCATCCTCTCCTCTGACAATAGGTTTACATCATTGACCTATGATTGGATGATTCGACGAATGTTCGACATCAACTCATTTATTCAAAATCATTGGATTGTACTAGGGTACCTAGGGAGTCATTCACATCATTGGTGATTTCCCTCGCACTTGTTAACGATTTATCTCAATGACCCGTAATCAAGTGGTTTCTTCCATGTTCGACATCAAAACATCTATTCACATGGTTAGATTCATACCACCTCAGTATTTGGATGAAGAGCCTGGGTTGATCAGTCACTTTATTATCTACTTTTCCCAGGTTGCGGAGGAGATTATTTGAGCGTGCTAATATATAAACTATCACATATATCCACATTGTATTGTTCTGTATCATATTGTAGCTCCACTGTGTATTTCTTGTGGCTACGATCAATTCATGTCATAGAGGTATGGATCCACATTGTATCTTTGGTGGCTATACCCTTAGTCAATATCTTCATGGATTCACAATGTATTTGTTGGTGGCCATACCTTAAGTTATTTGTTACCCAAGCATAGGTATTCCCACCTTGGGTTTGAAAACACATGATAACATTTGTTTGATGGTTGTTTTCAGCTTCTACTAGGTTCTCCGAATCCATATCCTTTATTCAAAAAATCTACAAAGTGTTTCAGTCATCAGCGTTCATATTTTGACTTCACACTTTGGGTCGAAATCACATCAAAATTCCTCACTTCGATAATGTCACATTCTCAATGTCTTAAGAGTCGCACTTTTGTCACAAGTGTCGTAAATGTCTCATTTTTGTTCTACATATTTCTCATTGTGAATGACACCATGGAAACACTTGATACATCCTCTAGAACATGTTGGAAGGAGAAACCACATCATTTGACAAACTAACCAAAATGTTTTTCCTTGAGAATTAGTCATCTTGACAAACGTTAGGAGAATCAACGCTCCCCTGCTCATATGCAGGGAGTGCTAGCGCTCTCTATCCATCTATCAAGGAGCTTTACAGTGATCTGTTTCCCATTTTGAGGGAGCACTGATTGGTTGAGAAAGTCATGGGAATAAATCCCCCTTTTATCTAAGGACAACTAGAGATGATTCGAGTTTATTTGGCTCGAATCCAAGCTTTAGGCTGCATCTAAGGGAGATGCCACAACTGATGGAGTTATATCCTCAACTTATTCCAAATATAACCAAGGTAGTTGAGCCTCTCAAATACTATAAAGAGAGGCATTCTCATGGTGAAGAGGGGGGAGAATCATCAACAAAAGTATTGGCATTATGATCGTGGATCTTTTGAGCAAGGGGTTGGACAAGGAGGACTTGCAAAGGTTGCTGCAACTGCATCTACAGATTGTAAGTATCTTTTTAATGTTCTCATTAATATATTCTTGGCCTATTTCCTTCAAGTTTGCATTGCATACGCTTGTCTATTATGGATGAATTTGGTTTAAACTAATCTTGATAGAGTAGGAAGCCTTTGTTTCCTTTGTTGTCCATTGAATTGTCAATATCGTGTCATGCAAAGAAGCTTGGAAATAAAGTTCAGATTGGATTATGCGAGGGCAAGCTTCAGAACAAGGTACATTATACTTCCTTCCTCTCTTTATTTTGATTATATTAACTACATTTAAAGGGATTTTAGTGTCCATTTTCATATTCCTGTCTTAGTAGTAGGGGTCTAGAATCCAAGAGGATATTCACGTGTCCGCAGGGTAATTTTCCTATAACACATATATGATTACTCCTATTGATTCATAAGATATCCATTTACGATTAGGGAAAGTAGTTAATAAAAAATTTCCAATCAATATTGAAGAGAAAAATGAGGAGGAAACTCTTAATCAATAAAAGAATAATTATAGTCCTAATCCAATAATACAAACTTCTTCCCCACAAATAGATCAATCACAATAATCTAAATCACCTCTCTATCGAGAGAGCTTAACATTGGACAAATCTATAACTCAACCCAAATTTGATTTATTAGGAGAATTGAAGAATGCTTTAAAATTAAGTTATTTCAAGATATTAAAGATGTTCCAATTTATGCAAAAGTAGTTACGAAATTATGTTTAAAAATACTAGGAAGAAAGAAAAAGGATCCATGAACTGTTCAAATCATTAGAAAATTAGCATATTTTATGATAGGTAAATTTTTTATGGAAAAATATGTTGATCCTGGAAGTCCTAGTGTCAATATTCATATCAACAATATCTCAATTACAAATACTTCAATTGACTTGGGAGTTGTAATTAATGTAATGATTAAAGGAACCATGGAAAAGTTCAATTTACTTAATCTTTGTCGGACTCCTACAATATTACAATTAGCAAATAGATATACTTTTAAACCTAAAGGAGTATTAGAAGATATCATTGTTACTTAGATTCATGGGAATACCTCGCAAATTTTATGGTTTTACAATCAAAGCTTAATTTTGGTGGTTATCTAGTAATTCTAGAAAGACCATGGTTAGCTACTGTTGATGCATTCATTAGTTGTAGATCTAAAGATATGAAAATTTCAAATGAACATTCAGTTAAAAAGTTCACTTTGCACCCATTAGTAAAACCTTCAAAAGATCCATAAATTTCTCAATGGATTGATATTGAAAGTAGTGATGATGAAATCCTATAATCAATATTAACAATTGATCAAGCTATGCTTTCTTGGGTATGTGTTATGTTATTTGTAAGATTGGTCCCATGTGTTATTTCAGCACATGGTTTTCATCGATGTTTTTCTAATTTTGATTAAGGAATTAGGGTTGTTGACTAATCCAAGTAACTGGATTAGGGGTTTAGATGCTGCGAGATACTATATATTGTATTGTAAACAATGAAGGAGGATGACAAATAAATAATTAGAGGTGTGGCTTAAATAGGTTGTTGGTTTTCTCAATTTGGGTTTCCAAGGTAAAATATATGTGTAATGTGTGTGTGTGTGTGTGTGTGTGTATGCTATTGTATATTTTCTATTTTTATTAAGAATTTGTTAGCAACAATTAATTTTACAAGGTTAAAATCTACATTTGGTATCATATCAATTATTGTCTTAAGGTGGATTCCTTTGTGGCTAGGGGTTTGTCTTGGGTTTTTGATAAACCTTGTTACAGTGGGAGCTCACAGTATTGATTCTTCAGGTCAAAAGAAATGGAAACCAATTCGGAAATAGAGATTGAGAAATTTAATGGCAAACGTTTTGAGCTATGGAGTATCAAGATGGAAAATCTATTGGTTGATAAATATCAGTGGATCATTGTGGATCCAAGTACTCCACCTATAGGAACATCAACATAAGACTGGGAAAAGTTGGACCAGAAGGCAAAGAGAACAATTTGGTTGTGTCTCTCAGATTCATTATTACTGAATGTGTCATGGGAAGCTATAGCCAAGGATTTATGGAATATGTTATGGGATTTGTATCAGTATAAGTCCCTATAATTAGTGGGATTTTTGACCAGGTATATGTCAAAACCAAGGAAGGAGCATTGAACAATAGTAAAAAGGGTTTCCAAGTATTTGTGTGGCACTACTAGTTATGGATTGTGCTACCAGGGAAGATCAGGATTGGAAAGACTATTGGAAATATATTGGTTTGTTGATGCATACTGGACTAGATATATAGATCACATAATATTCACAAGTGTGTATGTGTTTAACTTTTGTGGAGGAGAAATCAGTTGGATGAGAAAAAGATAAGTTGTAGTGGTAATCTCAACTACAAAAAATGACTACATGGCAAGCACTCATGCAAGAAAGGAAGTAGTATGATTACAAAGATTGTGTTCAAGTATTGGGTTGGTACAACAACATATAAGGATAGATTGTGATAATTAGAGTGCAATATTCTTGGCAAAGAACCAACATTATCATTCAAAGACAAAGCATATTGATGTTCAGTATCACTTTGTGAGAGACATGGTTGAATAATAGAAGGTGTTGTTGATGAAGGTGGACATTTTGGAGAATGTTGTAGATTTATTAAAAAAATATGTGAGAACTAAGAATTTATCTTGGTGTAGAGGATCTATGGGCATTTTATTCCCTAGATTGTTGACTATGTAATCTTATAACCCCTTGTATGCAAAGAAAACAACAAGTGGGAGTGTTGGGTATGTGTTATATTGTTTACAAGACTGGTCCCACGTATTGTACATTGATATGGGAGAAAGGGGGGGTTGAAGAGGTGGCGGGGTGGGGCTGGTGTCCCCCTTGTTGGGGGTTCATGGGCAAAGCCCACGAAAAAAAAAGGGAATTTTTTTTTGCGTTTGTTTTTTGCAATTTTTCAACAAATGGTTTTTGTTGATGGTGTTCTAATTCCAACTAAGGAATTAAAGTTGTTGACTAATATAGGTCAATGGATTAGGGGTTTGTATTTCATAAGATACTATATATATTATATAGTAAACAATGAAGGAGGATGATGAAAATAATTAGAGGTGCAACTCTAAAGAAGTTGTTGGTTTTCCCAGTTTGGGTTTCTAGGGTAAAATGTCTGTGTAATGTGTGTTTGCTTGTCATTGTGTCTTTTTTGTTTTTATTAAAAATACATTTGCAGTAATTAATTATACAAGTTTAAAATTTGCAGTTGGTATCAAATCAATTATTGGCTTCCGGGGGATGCCTTTGTGGTCAGGGATTTTACTCGATTTTGTGATAAACCTTGTTACAGTGGGAGCTTTGTGGTATTGATTCTTTAGGTGAAAAGAAATGGTGATCAATTTAAAAATAGAGATAGAGGAATTTTGATGCAGGATCGTCACCGTCGTCATTCAATGAGGCGCGGTGGAATATGAATCAACATCCAAGACAATACACTTTAACTGGTTTGGATTCCAAGGAGGGCAGGTCACTTTAATTCTGAAAACTTTGTAATCAAGGATCCCATAAGATATTGAATATAGAGCCATTGTATGTGCTCTATCATATTGTAATTGCCCTTAATGCTTGTAGGACTGTACATATTTTGAGCGCCGACTCATATCTAGATTGTAATTTTTCATTCATTGTAATAATCCTAGTGGTAGGATGCTTTTAATTATGATATGAAAGAACTAGAATAATCTGGAGGGAAGGTTCGAGAAGCCCCTTCACGCATAAATCAATGTAATATATGCCCATAAGAGTTTTTTGTAAAATGACGCTAAAGGTTTTTGAAATCCTTATAAATATTTGTTGAAGGAATATAGAAGAAGAGAATTTCTTTCAATTTATGAGATTTCTTATCTTTGAGGAATTAGGTAGATGTTTATTTTATTTATCTCGATGTTTGTGTCTGTGCATATAAATGATTGGTTGAATGAACCCATAATGTTAATATATTTTTCAATTGTTTCTCTTCTGAAATCTTGGTGCAAGGATTGCATGGTTCCCACACAAGGATTACGAAGGATGAATTGTCTACGGGTTCAATAGCTCAGGAGGGATAGTGTAAGTTTATATAGAACGAGCCTAAGGAGTGTGACTATACTTTTAGGAGTATAAACTCTCAGAGGGGAGACCAATGCAAAGAGTGCACATAATTGACACTTCATTAAGTGTTGATCAAGCTCAGAGGAGAACTAGTGCAAGGAGTGCACAAATGACTTTTCAAGTACCAAGCTCAGAGGAGAGATAGTGCAAGGAGTGCACATGTGACTTTTTCAAGTCCAAAGTTATAGAGGAGAGATAGTGCAAGGAGTGTGCAGGTGAATTTTTATGTTCAAAGCTCAGAGGAGAGATAGTGAAAGGAGTGCACAGGTGACTTTTCCAAGTCCCAAGCTCAAGATAGAAGCGAGAGTGTGTGCCAAATTTTTATTCATTCAAGTGACGAAGATCAAGGAGAGATAACGAGAGTAAATCCTCAAGAGGATGAATCCTCTTTGTTTTCAAGGTCAAGTGGTCGAGATATGTTAGGGAGATATCAAAATCCCTCACAACTGTTGGATCAAGGAAAGGAGAATGACTGTTAAAACCCCAAGCCCTTTGGTCTTCATTGCTCCAACATTTTTTAATTTTTTGTTGTAAGTGAGGCAAAAGCCCCGAAACTCCAAAGTCTCTGAGTGAATCTATACCGTAGATCACTGGGTGAGTACGAGCTATTGGATCCCGAGTGGTTTGGCGATTGGACACTATGGGAGAATTTAGGCGTTGTTTCACAAAGTGGAGTATTCCCCGAAGTCTTGAAATCTGGAGTAAATCATGACCATTGGTTGTTGGGTACATGAAGACCATTGATATCCACCCTTCTCCAATTTGGTGTTTGACAGTTCAGGAGAATTTTTTGGTTGAGGATGGAAAATTCTCGAAGCCCGAAGTTCAGAGTGAACACAGACTGTTGATCAGAGGGAGAACACCAACCATAAGATCTGTGGATTTTGACCCTTCACTAGTTTAGATGTATTGTTTGTTGGAGTTGCAGAAACTTTCAAAGCCCCAAATCCCGAAGTGAATTGAGAACATGGATATAGAAAAGAGCGTTGATCATTGATCCATGAACTCTTCGGGAGTTCAACAGTTTGAATTTTTTTTTTGGGGGGGGGGGAGTTTGTTTGTTCAATTTGGAGTGGATAAGTTCCAGAGCATCAAAGTCATGGAGCTCTAGAAAGCATCGTTTTGGTTAGCGCATGGTTCTATCCTGAGGTCACGTGAAGTTATGTCGAGGAAAAGGGGGCTAGCTCCTGAGATGCGATTCCGAGGAGAAAAGGGGATAAGTATTAAAGCTCCCAATGGATTTGTGTGGACCTAAACAAGTAAATAAAATGCATGTGGTAAGATTTCTAAGGGTTCTGTGAGGACACGAGAGCCACTTAGGCTCCTATGTAAATCGATCCTAGACCAGGAGGTCGCGTGAGCCCCCTAGGAAGGGGTGGGGTTTTTCACCAAGTGGTATTAGAGAAGGAATAAGCTCTATGAGAAGAAATATTTAGAGTTATGATGCCAAGGAGACACATGGAGAGACCTGTAGTCATTGCAACTATGAAGGAGGAAATGAGATGACTTCGTGCAAGGATGGATGCCATGGAAACACCACAAAGAAGAGCACCAGAAAATGGTGATGTCAGTGAATATAAAAGTGAAGATGTATCAGAAAGAGAAGGAGTTGTAGGATAACAAGCAACAGAGGAGCGGTTGCTGAGAGCTGTTGTCAATATGGGAACCAGAGAAAAGATGGAAGTCCCGATGTATGAAGTTAATTTGAATGTAGAAGAATTTATTGAATGGATAAGTGCTTTAGACAAGTACTTTGACTATGAGGAGATTGATGATGAGAATAAAGTAAAGCATGCAGTGACTAGGTTGAAGGGACACACATCATTATGGTGGGATGAGTTGCAAGCTGACAGAAGGAGAAAAGGTAATTCCAAGATTAAGAATTGGGATAGAATGGTAGATAAGATTAAGGTTAAATTCATACCCAAGGATTATCAGTTGAATCTGTTCAAAAAGTTGAAAAATATGAGACAAAAAGGTTTGTCGATAAAGGAGTATATCGAATAATTTTATAAGTTGAATATAAGAGAAGGAAACCAAGAGAATGATGAAGAAAAAGTTACTAGGTATATAAATGGATTTAGGTATGAAATCCAGGATGATATTAGTATGATAATGATGAGAACCATATAATATTATTATCAGGTAGCCCTGAAGGCAGAAGAAAAATTGGCAAGGAAGTAGAGTCAGAGGAACGGGGGGAAGAGTTCTAACAAAGGAAAAGCAACCACCAGAGAGAAGTTCCAGAAATCCAAGGGAGAAGCTGGAGGATTTCACAGTCAAACATATAGAGGAGGAAGTTATAGAGGAGGATACTATAGAGGAAGGAATCCTTTTCTGAGAGGTAGAGGAAGAGGTAGAGGAGGAGAAGTGAAGTGTTATGCTTGCGAGAAAACAAGGCACATGTGTTGGGAATGTCCTAAAAAGAAGAATGCAGGAGTTAAAGGATCTCACATTTATGAGGTGCAATAGAGGAATGTGGATATGGATATGAAATAAGAATAAGCTAAATAAGGAGGATCACTCATGATGAGGAAATCTCTCGTAAAGACAAAAAAAGAGATACGAGAACCAGTCAAGAGAAACAGTTTATTCAGAACTGCTTGCAAGACCAAAGACATAGTATGCAAGGTGATCATAGACAGTGGGAGCACTGGCAAATTAGTATCCACGAAGATGGTGGAAAAGCTAAATTTGGAGACGAAATCACATCTGAGTCTGTACAGGGTGTCGTGGTTGTAGAAAGGACATAATTTCATGGTAATTAGACAGTGTAAGGTTGAGTTTAAAATTGGCATTTATAAGGATGAAGTTTTATGTGATGTCATACTCATGGATGTTTGTCACATTTTGTTGGGGAGGCCTTAGAAATATGACAGAAATGTCATACATGATGGGAGGACGAATACTTATACCCTTGAAAAGAATGGGTGTAGACATATGTTTTTTCCACTAGAAGATAAGCGAGTTAAAGAGGAGGCTAGTTCGAGCATACTTCTCATGAGTGGGAAGGAACTCTTGAATAAAGAAGAAGATCACAAGTGTTGTAGTCTGAGGATAGGAGAGATCATCATATATCTTGGAATGAGTTTCGTGGGTTCTCATACTTGTGAGGAAATGATGCAGGAGGCATCCAGGGAAGAGGCCAAAGGGCCAAATATTTTTAAAACTAACAGTTTATGTGTGATGGCAGGTGCAACAGAATGATGGCCATTGGATACCATCAAAGAGAAGGAGAGTGGAAAGAAGCCAAGTTATGTTCAAAAGGAAAGTAAAGAATAGGAGGCCCACACAATTGTGAGATAAATAAATATTCCATAGGATGATTCAATTTCCATACTCACTCAGTGTGAGAAGGAGTTGAAGATGTTGGAGGATTGGTTAAACCATCCAAAGCTAGAGGAAGACTACCCATGCAAGGAGTGAAACCATCAATTTATTCTGAAATCTTGGTGCAACGAGTGCACAGTGCCCACGCATGGAGTGCATAGGATGAACCATCTATAAGTTCAATAGCTCAGTGGGGATAGTGTAATTTTATATAGAGTGAGCGCAAGTAGTGCGCCTATACTCACAGGTGTATAAAATATCATAAGGGAGACCAGTACAAAGAGTGCACATAATAGACACTTCATTAAGTGTTGATCAAGATGAGAGGAGAAATAGCGCAAGGAGTTTGCATGTGACTTTTCAAGTCCCAATCTCAGGGGAGAGATAGCACAAGGAGTGCACAGGTGACTTTTTCAAGTCTTAAGTTCTAAAGGAGAGATAACACAAGGAGTGTGCATGTGACTTCTTAAGTCCCAAGCTCAGAGGAGAGATAGCGCAAGGAGTGCACAAGTGACTTTTCCAAGTCCCAAGATCAGGAGAGAAGAGCAAGTGTGTGCTAGAGTTTGAGTCATTCAAGTGATGAAGCTCAAGGAGGGATAGCGAGAGAAATTCCTCAAGAGGAGGAATCCCCTTTGTTTTCAAGGTCGAGTGGTCGAGATCTTTTAGTGAGATATCATAATCCCTCATAGTTGTTGAATCAAGGAAAGGATAATGACTTTTAAAACCCCAAGTCCTTCAGACTTTGTTGCTCCTGAAGTTTTTAAGTTGTTGTTGTAAGTGAGGAAAAATCCCCGAAGA
>JASDQU010104367.1:17005-50858 GCA_032191745.1 Picea mariana | reverse complement strand
GATTTCCCCAGGGTATATGTGTTGTTGATATGCATGTTTACTTATCTACATAATTATTTCTATTTGATTATGATTTGAAATTGTTGAAGTGTATTAAAATGGAATCAAAGTATTGAAGAAAATAAAATAATTAATCCGCATAAGAAATCAAGCTCATAATTTAACATGATATCAGATCTTAGGGTGTGTTAAACATGTTAAAGTGCAGTAGTTGGTACACACAGATCCAAGCAAGATTGATTAATTTTACAGTGTGAGGACCATGGCATCCTCCTTTGCATTTGGGACCGAAGATAGGCTCAAAGGAACTACCAACTTTAATGTGTGGAAGCTCCATATAACAAATATCTTGCAAGAGCATGATCTTGAGCAGTATGTGACCACAGTGATGGACGAACCAACAAATAATGTAGGAAGAACAACTTTCAGGAAGAGTCAAGAAAATTCCAAGTGAATCATCTTTGACTCATTCAAAGACAGTATAATTCATGCAATGACTTCATTGATGAGTGCCAAGGACTATATGGATACCTTGGTGAATCTGTATGAGAAACAAGATCCAAGTTAGAAGAGGACACTTAAGCATAAGCTTAAGTATTTGAAGATGGAGAAAGGTGAATCAGTGGCATCTTTTTGTTCCAAGATAGCTTAGATCAGAGATCAGCTTTTGGTCATAGGGTGATAGTGGATGATGATGATTTAGTGTAGGCCATTTTTTACGGTCTTCCTTCTTCATGGGAGACCTTCTTATCCAATGTAAGTGGGAAAGAGATTCAACACCCACGTTTGAGAGGTTATGGCATGATTTCCTCTAGGAGGAGATTCGCGTAGCTACCAGGAGCGAGCCAATGAAAGAAGAGCACTCAACTTTAGCATCAATATTCAAGGGAAAGAAGAAAGGCACTTTCTAGAAAGTATCTCAATGGAATCCAAACATCAAAGGTACATTCGAAGGCAAGAATATTGATACATCTAAGATTAAATTCTTTAGTTCTAATAAGTTGGGTCATTTTGCTAAAGATTGTTGGTTTAGAAAGAAATATCCTAGGAAAGGGAAACACCATGCCTCAACTGCTGAGGATGATGAATCCAAAAGAAATCAGAAAAGTCCTTCTAATGAGAAATAAAATAGGAAAGAATATTATTTGGTTTCTGCTTTATCCAGTTCAGTTTCCATAGGGCCGAAAACTTGGTTAGTAGACAGTGGTGCATCAAAGCACACGACAGGGTACAAGGAGATCCTCTCAGATTTCGAGACAAAATATTTTGCAAAGCAAGTCAAGCTTGGGGATGAAAAATGTTACAAGATAGAGGGAGTAGGATCTATCTCCTTCAGATTGGAATCTGGGGCTAGACTTCATGTTGATGAAGTATTATATGTTCCAGGGCTCAAGAAGAATCTACTATCAGTTGCAACCCTTGAGGACAAGAGATATTGGGTGATCTTCAAGGACAGGTTGGCACTCCTATGGGATAAAGGCAGTCACTTAAGTACAACATAACCCATTGGAACTCGCGGTGGAGGACTGTACATCGTGTCAGGACAGTCAATTCAGGCATTGGATCATGATGTGACTAGCTCCAGTGAGTTGTGGCATAGAATACTTGGACATCTTCATTACAAATCTCTTCCAGATCTACAGAACATGGTATGTGGGATGCCCTCTATTTCTCTTAGTAAAAATGAAATTTGTAAGGGATGAATGCTAGGTAAAAATATAAAGAAAGCATTTCCTAGTAGTGACAACAGAGCTCAAGGCATCTTATATCTGGTTCATTCTGATGTATGTGGTCCCATGTCATCTCCCTCACTCAGTGGTTGTTTGTATTATGTCATTTTTATTGATGATTACTCAAGAAAATGTTGGATATATTTTCTTAAATCTAGAAGTGTCACATTTGATAAATTCAAAGAGTATAAAGCCTTTATTGAAAAGAATACAGGGAAACACATCAGAATCCTTAGAAAAGACAATGGAGGAGAGTTTGAATCTCTTCAGTTTAAGGATTTCTGCAAGTTAACAGGAATCAAGAGATAGTTTACCATGCCATATAACCCTCAACAAAATGGTGTTGCCGAGAGGAAAAATAAGACTATTTGTGAGGCAGCAAAAGCAATGATGTTTGACCAAGATCTACCAAATTCTTTATGGGCAGAAGCTACCTCCACTGCCTTGTATATTTAGAACAGGTGTCCACATGCTCTTTTGAAGGACAATACTCCTGAAGAAGTCTTCTCAGGGATCAACCTGAAGTATGGCATCTAAGGATATTTCGATGTCCCATGTATATTCATGTCCCTAAGGAAAAGAGGACAAAGATGGAACCCTCGGGAAAGAAAGGGGTTTTTGTGGGGTACAGTGAGAAATCCAAGGCTTATAGGATTTATGTACCAGGTCATAGGCAAATAGAGGTAAGAAGAGATGTGAATTTCCATGAGGAAGCCGCATTTAAGAAATTCAGAGAGCTTTAGCAGGATTCAGAAGCAGTTCAACCAACTTCACCCTCTTCTGAAAATGAAGAGTTGGATGATCAGAGGGAGGAACCTCGTGAAGGGACAAATGATGATCCCTAGAACCTATTGAAGTGTTATAAATAACTCTTGAAGAACCTCCAGCCAAAAGGAAGCCAGGGTGGCTTAAAGAAATAGTACAGGAAGCAGAAAGGATAGCTGCTCCCAAAGGAACTTTCAGGGACAGGAAGAGGCCTAATAGGTTTGGAGGCTATGTTGCACTGATGAGCAACATTAGTGATGTCGAAATTTATTCATTTGAAGAAGAAGATAAATTACAAATATGGAAGGATGCCATGCTTGAGGAATACAGGTCTATTATAAAGAACAATGTTTGGGACATTGTGCCAAGGCCAAAAGACAAATCCGTGGTTTCTTCCAAATAGATCTATAAGATCAAACATGTTGTTGATGGAAGTGTGGAAAAGTTCAAAGAAAGATTTGTAGCTAGAGGCTTCACTTAGAAAGAAGGAATTGACTACGAAGAGGCTTTTTCTCCTGTAGCCAGGTATACCTCCATTCGAGCTATTATTTCTTTAGCTTCCGTACTTGGTTGGAAACTACATCAGATGGATGTAAAAATAACATTCTTGAATGAAAATACTAAACAAGAGGTCTTTGTGGAACAACCAGATGGTTTTATATTGCATAAAAAAGGAACTCATGTATGCAAGATAAGGAAGACCTTGTATGGTCTTATGCAGGCTCCCAGAGTTTGGTATGACATGATTGATGGCTTTCTTAAAATTTTAGGCTTTCAAAAAAGTGATGTTGATGCAAATCTATACTTCAAGGTAAGAGGTAACCAACCTGTTATAGTAATCCTGTATGTTGATGATATATTTCTAATAGGAAATGTAGGGCTAATAGCTTGGTGTAAGAGGGAGCTAACCTCATAATTCGAGATGAATGACTTAGGCTTGATGCATTACTTCCTAGGATTGGAAGTGTGGCAAAGATAGGGCGAGATATTTCTGGCACAAGGAAAATACATAGTGGATGTACTAAAGAGGTTTGGTATGATGGATTGAAAATCCATGTATACTACGATGGTTACCAACTTGAAGAAGCTGTATGTTTCTGATACAGGTTTAGATTTGGTGGATCCCACCATGTATAGGCACCTGATTGGATCATTGATGTACATGATCCACACTAGGCCAGATATATGCTATGCAGTGATTGCAATGAGTCAGTTCATGACTAAACCAAGACAGAGACACTAGGTGGAAACAAAGCACATCTTGAGATATCTCAGAGGGACCATTACTTATGGTCTGAGATATACATCTAGTGGTGGTTTATTTCTGCATGGGTATGTAGGTGCTGACTGGGAAAGAAGCCCAATGGATCGGAAGAGTACTTCTAGATACTGCTTCAGTTTAGGATCCGCTATGATCTCTTGGTCAAGCCGAAAGCATGGATCCATTACAAAGAGTACAACAGAGGTTGAGTACATTGCAGCAAGTGATGCTAGCAAGGAAGCAATATGGCTCAGAAAATTGGTTTCTGGGTTGTTTGGTGACAAGCTCGAGATGACGGTGGTTCACTGTGATAATCAAAGTTGCATAAAATTGACAGAGAACCCAGTATTTCATGACAGGTCAAAAGATATTGACATGAGGTACCACTACATTCGAGACTTGGTCCAGAGAAAAACTGTAAAGTTACATTACATAGCCACAAGCAAGCAGGTAGCTGATATTCTGACCAAGCCTCTAACCTCGAGACTGTTTGTGCAGCTAAGAGGCAAGCTTGGTGTGGCTGAGAATGACTCCCTCGCTGAGAGGGAGTGTTAAATTTGGCAGCATCGATAGTCATTCTCCAATGAGAGGCCATATGGGCCACCCTGAGGCTAGCCAGGGAGATTT
The DNA here is from genome assembly GCA_032191745.1 of Picea mariana. Taxonomy (NCBI): domain Eukaryota; kingdom Viridiplantae; phylum Streptophyta; class Pinopsida; order Pinales; family Pinaceae; genus Picea; species Picea mariana. The sequence goes on along the minus strand of JASDQU010104367.1, from coordinate 46,475 downwards.
GGAGAATCAACGAGTCTTGTGAGGTATTGACAAAAGCCAGGGGGAATGGACAACCTCTGTGAGTCAAACCAAAAGTCAAGACAAACAAGATGCTATGTGAGTCTAATGCAAAAGTCAGGGGGAATGTACAACCTTTGTGAGAAAAAATAGTCTAGTGCAAAAGTCAGGGGGAACATACAACCTCTGTGAGCATAGATAGACTAGTGCAAAAGTTAGGGGGAACATACAACCTCTATGAGCCTAGTCAAACCTTGTGAGCCATGAGAAAAAGTCAAGGTATCTAGCAAAATTTAGGTTGAATGTAAAATTCCTATGAGCTAGAAACAAAATATATTCCTAATATTGCAAATGATGTAATTGTATTGATCTAGTGCATTGGCACGTGTAAACATTATCCACCACGAAGAGAATTTTGAATTGCCTTGTCAAGAGTTGTAACTAAAGTCTTAAGTCTAGTTCTACTTTTAGTAATGTTGAGTTGCAACTAAAGTCTTGAGTCTAGAACTAAAGTGTAATGTTGAGTTGCAACTAAAGTCTAGAGTCTAGTTCTATCTTAGAACTAAAGTGTAATGTTTAGTTGCAACTAAAGTCTTAAGTCTAGTTCAAAGTTCGAACTAAGGCATGCCAGTCTCAAGTCTAGTTCTAAGTTCGAACTAAAGTGTAATGCTGAGTTGTAACCAATCTCAAGTCTAGTTCTAAAGTTCTAACTAAAGTGTAATGCTGAGTTGTAACCAATCTCAAGTCTAGTTCTAAGTTCGAACTAAAGTATGAAGTTGAATTATGACTAATGCATGCAATCAGGTTAGTATTTCAAGTTTCTCCTCTTCTCCTCTTCAACCTATATAAGAAGAGGTTGAACCCTCTCATCAACACAGTTTTGCAACACAATTTTGAAACAGAGTTTTCATATGCAGGTTGAGGGTGAAGTAATAGAGGAGCACATCAGTGATAAAGAGGAAGCATATCAAAGGTGTATTTCAGCAAGGTCTTGTAAGTCTTTGTCAGGTTAGAGTCATCTTGGAAAGATCTTTGAGAGAAGTACAGTCATGGTGGATATTTGTAAGATATCTTACATTATTAATGCAATAAAGCAATATTGTTTGCTGGGGTTTTTCTCCCTGTATAGGGTTTCCCCAGGGTATATGTGTTGTTGATATGCATGTTTACTTATCTACATAATTATTTCTATTCGATTATGATTTGAAATTGTTGAAGTGTATTAAGCTGGAATCAAAGTATTGAAGAAAATAAAAGAATTAATTCACATAAGAAATCAAGCTCAGAATTTAACAGGGATCATATTCGGGTGATGAATCTAAAGTCTCATTGGTTGGTTTGACAAGTAAAATTGGTGATAGATTTGATTCTAGAAGTAAATTGTTTCACATAAGGGTCATGATGAGGCATACTAAGGTTGACACATTGATAGATAGTGGATCTCAATCTAACTTGATTTCAGAGAAATTGGTTAAAAAATTGGGATTAAACACTCAGATGCATCATAAGCCTTACTCACTTAAATGGATAAGCAACAATCATAAATTGCACATAACAAAGCAATGCACATTAAAGTTTGCAATTTCATATAAGTTTGTGGACAAGGTAATAGGTGATGTGGTGCCACTAAATGAATGTGGAATGGTCTTAGGCAGTCCTTGTTTGCATGATCGCAAAGATATCTTCTACAGGGAACATAATCAATATCACTTAATCAAAGTAGGAAAAAAATATGTGGTACATACTTATCATTTAAAAGAAAATCAATATCTTCAAAGAATGGAACAATTAATAAAGGCATCTCATGCAAGAAGCACACCTATAATTGTTTCAAATCAAGTAATATATCTTAAACAAGAACATGAGATGATTGTAGAATGGAAGATCAATCACACTTTGATTCAAGATAAGCTAATGCCGTGAAAGTTTTACAAACATATTAGCTCATTTGTAGTCATATTTCTGATGTTATCATTAGTAATATTATCAACATGGATGATAGTGGCTTTAGTAAGATGTGACAGAGTACAAGTGTCTAACAATATCTTGTCAGTTATCATGGTTGTTTTACAGTTGATCTTGATGAATAGGTGCATAGGACATAGTTTAAAGACATAGAACAAGTGGGGCATCCTATCCCACAATTGATGATTGGTCAGTAACCTTTTGGAGGACCAAAAGGTCTTTAGTGGGGAGGCATGATCCATAATAGATATAGGGACTAAAATGGGTCCAGGAAGGCCTAAAAATCAAATTCCTCAGAATGGCTTCAAAATGGACATTTGTGTAGGCCTTGTCAATATGAACCCAACACAATTTTAATGGGCACAAACAGACAACATATGCGAAAGATATCACGGTCTATTTGTTTTGTCAATCAAGAAAAATTGATGAATGTATAGTCTGTACAGTGTTGACATGGCAACTGACTGTATAGGTTGTACGACCATACAAATGACGTGGATAGGTGCAGATGTGGATGAGTAATGTTGTGACACATGGCACCACTGAAAGGGTGACACATGGAATGAGTTGATGTGGAAGGTACAATGGATGTTGATTGGGCAGACATGTGGGAAGACAGGTGGTCAAATGATATTTTGACACATGGCACGATTTTGGGTAAATGAAATGGTTCCATGTGGCCCAATCATGCACTGCCACATGGAACCCATCCATTGGTTGATTTTTTTTTTTGGCAAAAATTGTTTGAGAGTTTGTGGGGGTCGAACCCATGACCTTGATGGGTGACCGAGTCTTCACGTAGGTCAGGCTACCAGCCCGCCTACATGGTGGTTCTTAACCATATACATTTACACCTATATTTAAGTTTGTTTGGTTGTATAATTGGTGAAGAAAAATGGTTGGGGCCTAGCCCCATCCCCCGGTCACAACACTCACCCTATACCATCGCATATGCCCCTATACTATACACTTGGCACAAATATTGTTTGGTGTGGCATGGCATGTTTCCATGCAAACGTTTCCTTATAACAGTAGACCATACCTTGCATGGATGTGTGGAGTATAGCCCCTGATATAGACTCTATTTTCAACAACATCATATGACCTAGATCTATTATTAGCGCAAATGTATATGTATAATGCCCGGTCGGTTAGGATAGCCCGTCGACCAAGGCACTAGAAACCATGAGCTTAACCACTTCAATGTGGGTGTGTGGATGTATGAGCTATGGGCACATGTCCACACCTGCAACCAAGGGCCGAGGATTAAGGGCTAGAATAGCGTGTCAACAAGGCCAGGGCCACATGGAGGGCACCCAGATGACCAAGGGCTCATGAAAATGGGGCTGCACCAGATTTTTGGCCAAAAAGTGGGTATTTTGACCATATAATAAAGATTTGATTGATTTTTTCAGCAATTTTGATGGATTTATTCCATTTTTGGAGGATCTTGGGCCCTTTTTGAGGCCAGATCTTGGGGGGGCGTTGGGAATTTGTTACCAACTTCAATCCTATATAAAACAAAGGTTATTGAAGCCATGGGAGAGGTGGAGAATAGGGAAATGATGAATATTTGCAAATCCAAATCCATTTTTATGCAGGTAATCCATTGAGGAGAGCACCTTTGCGGGCCATTTCTGGGATCTTCATTCATCCATTTTCAATGCCGTCACTTGTGGTGTGAGATATGGTAGAAGACAAACCAATTAGTTTGTAATCCATTTGGCGTTGTTATGATGTAATTTGAAGCTTCAAACATAAATAAGAAAGCCTCACCCACTGAGACAAAGGCCCAGAGACATAGGCGAGATTTCCGAACTCTATTATCACTTTGGTGTTTATGGTTTGTTGTTCTTCATTCTTATTTCCAGATTTGTATGTGCTTATATGGATACCATGTTGGCTCTTTAATTCTTCCTCTTTCATTAATTTCCTAAATGGTTATTTAACTCATTCTTTAATAAGTCAACCATTGTCGTTAAAAGATATTTTCGAATCACAAAGTTTCATGTTTTAAATGAATTTAAAGGTGTATTCCCGGAAGAAATTCTAGGATTACCTCCACAAAGAGATATAGATTTTACTATAAAACTAGTACCTAGAGAAATACCAATATCTAAGTCTTCTAATAGGATGAACATCCTAGAGATGAATGAACTAAAGATATAATTACAATAATTTATAGATAAAAAATACATCTAACCAAGTTTGTCTCTGTGGGGAGCACTTGTATTTTTTGTAAAGAAAAAGGATGGTACTTTAAAAATGTGTAATTATTATTGATAACTAAATAAAATGACCATTAAAAACAGATATTCTTTACCTCGCATTGATGATCTATTCGATCAAGTAATAGGAGAGACTATATTTTCTAAAATTGACTTACGTTCTGGATATCATCAAGCGAGGATAAAATATGAATATATTCATAAAACAATTTTTAGAACAAGGTATGGCCACTATGAGTTTTTAGTAATTACTTTTGGTTTAACAAACAATCAAACCTCGTTCATGTGTTTAATGAATAATATTTTAGGTAAATACTTGGATAAATCCATTATTGTTTTTATTGATAATATATTAGTATATTCAAAAAATGAACAAGAACATGAAGACCATTTAAGAATACTTTTACAAGTGTTAAGGGAACGTGAACTTTATGCTAAGCTCAACAAATGTGAATTTTATAAAGATACTATACAATATTTGGGACATGTTATTTCTAAAGAAGGAATTTATGTCGACCTGAATAAAATTAAATCTATAATGGAATGGCATGTTCCCAAATATGTTACGGATATAAGATATTTTATGGGAATTACCCGCTATTACCAAAGATTTAATGAAGGTTTTTCAAAAATTTCATATCCTATAAATTCATTACAGAAGAAAGGAATAAAATTTAATTGGACAGAAAATTGTCCAGAAAGTTTTAATAAACTAAAACATCTTTTAACTACCACTCCTATACTAAAAAATGCAGATCCATATAAATATTTTATTGTATGTATAGATTCTTGCAAAGAAGGATTAGGAGGAGTGTTGATGCAAGAAAATTATGTTGTAGCCTACAAATATATAAAGCTTAAATAACATGAAAAGAATTATGCTACTCATAATTAAGAGCTAGCTGATATAATTCATGCCCTTAAGATGTGGTGACGTTATCTTATAGGAAGAATATTTTTTATGACGTCTAATAATATTAGTTTAAAATACTTATTTGATCAACAAAATATGAATGCTTGACAAGCTAGATGGTTAGCTTTCCTAAGTGAATATGATTTTGAAATCAAGCATATTAAGGGTAAAGAAAATAAATTTGCAGATGATTTAAGTCGTCATGCAAATTTATTCTCCATGACCACAAGTAGTAGTTATGAGATACATTTGGAAGATAAAATTAGGACTACTACGGAAAATGATGAAAGTTATAAAATTTTAAAACGAAAAATAATGGAAGGTGAAGTAGAAAATGAAGAAACATATTACAGGATGAATAGAAATGGATTACTAATGTATACAAACAAATTATACATACCTGATTCAAATGAAATAAAATTATTAATATTGAATGAAATGCATAAAGAGCCATATTATGGACACCCTAGGTACCATAAAATGATTACTATGCTAAGAAAGGAATTCTATTTCCCAAACATGAAAAGTGAAGTAGCACAATATTTGGCAAGATGCCTAGAATGTCAACAAGTAAATGTTGAGAACAAGCACCCAACATGCTTACTACAACCTATACCTATTCCATAATGGAAATGGAATATTATTAGTATGGATTTTATAATAGGATTACGTAAAAATAATAAACAAAATGATTCTATAATGGTTGTTTTTGATAAATTAAGTAAGGAAACACATTTTATTCCTGTTAAGTCCACATATAAAGTTATAAGTATTGTTGATATTTTTATGAAATAAATTTTCAGATTACATGGTGTGCCTAAATTTGTAATTTCTGATAGAGATGCCAAGTTTACAGGTACTTTTTGGAAATATTTGTTTAAATTTTTGGACACTCAATTAAACTTTAGTACTACTTACCATCCACAAACAAATGGGCAGATTGAAAGGAAAAACCAAGTTTTAGAAGATATGGTCAAAATGTATGTAATGGATAAGTCTAGTTGTTATCACAGAAATCAGTAAGTGCAGACACAAACTAATCTCCCTAAATTCCACAAGAATCTATAAGAAAACAAGACAAAATACAAAATTCACATTATAATTCATTGTCATATAAACTAGTTTAGAGAGGGACAAATGACATACCTTTTAAATGACGTTTGATCCTTGCTAGTGTCGTCCTTGTCGGTCCATATTTGGATTTGTGGGATGGTGAACATGTTTAAGAAGAATAAACCAACAAAGAGAGAGAACACAGATATATATGTTTCAATGTCTATGTAAAATATCAAAGATTTATACAATAAAAGTAAAGACACCTTTATAGGGAAGAAATGTATTGCTACATTATATTAAAGGAAATTGGAGAATACAACCCATGCCTTGATGTTGCAAGGTCCCTTTCAATGGATATTTTCTCCAACACACACACCTTTTCTCCAATGCATTTGATGAAAAAGATTCATAATATAACTTAGAGAGCTAGAGAAAATCTATCTCAGGTATAATCCATAGCAAAACTCTTCATGCGTAAGAAAGCCTTAGACTTTTCCATAAAAGATACTTCTTTATATAGGGTGAAAGAGGGATGGATGAGGATATTAGGATGATCCCACTAAATCAGAGAAGAAAGTAAGATCCAAATCGATCAGAGGCCACCTCATCTTCTAGAAGATTCCCTTCTAGAACATTCATGAATTTCACTTTTCCCTTGTTTAAGCATCATCAAACCCTATGCACAGACAACCTGCGAAGATGCCAAAATCAAGATTTTGTGCAGCGTGAAACAATCAAGCATCATTGCACCCCAAGCATAAAGCAGGGTGCGATGATCTCCCTTGTCATAGTTTTTAAGGAAGAAAAGGTAAACCACTTTTCTCATGGAGAATGTCTCTTTTAGTGTTTCTAGGGAACATGGAAGTGAGTTAGGCACATGTCATCACTTGATCACTGTGGTGACCAAAATAATGTGTAATGGAATGCCCCCCAAAGTATGAAGTTGGAAACTGTGACAGCTAAAATACTTTGTAGAATTTGTGTCTCAAAAACAAGGAGTGCATCAGTCAGGAACCTACAAACAATCAAGCATCTGCATAATAATATACCATCTTATGAGGTAGTCATTCCCATACTCAGACTACAAGTGACTCTAATCATAAGTTTCAAGTGAGCCATGGCCACTAAACATACACTGTGGATCCATATCATCGTGATTCAACATAGCCACAATAAATACACTGTGTATCTATGTTTAAAAAATTCAAATTCGAACATAGCCACGAGACATACATAGTGGATCTATATGTCAGTACAAATTCATTAATACTTTGTTGCAACCTAGACCGATATGGTGAGATCCAGGGTCTTCATTTCCATCATCCCTAAGTATGATTCTAGCCATGTGATTACATGTGTCGAAGTTGAACATGGTAGAAACAACCTTATTATCGGTCATAAATGAAAATCGTTAACAAATGCGAGGGAAATCACCATTAATGTCAATGACTCCCAAGGTACTCTAGTACAGTCCAACGAATGTGAATGAATGAGTTGAATTCAAGCACTCAATGGAATATTCCAATCAAGTGCCAATGATGTGAACCCACTGTTGAAAGTGTAGAGACCTGCCATTGAGGCATGCAATCTCTAAGGTACTAATGTGATTTATAAGTCTTCTTCCTAGATAATGAGTTGACATCGACAGGAAAAGACTCGTCATAGGAGGGCCTTAATGTATCCCCCATCAATGACATGAAATACGTAAAAATTTGAAGTATATTAGAGTATGAAGTGATTCATAACTAACTCAGGGAAGGTCGACATGGTAGAAAATTTATAATTGCAGATGGCCGATTCGATAGAAGGCTTGTTAGGTTGAACTTCTCTTGAACATATGAAAGACATGACAATTGTCTTGGTAGCATTGACCCAAGGAGGACCCAACATATGGACTTGTGGATGGTCAAACGAGAGACAAATGGATTTCCCAACCTAGATACAGTGATGAAGGGGGGTTTCATGTTAAAGAGCAACTTACTTCCACTAACACAGATACATATACCCATTTCTTTCCCAATTTCCCCCCACCATTTTTGGCGAGTACCTCTTTATTTTTACGCAATCTTGAGGAGGATAACATATGTTTGTAATGTAATCTCATCCTTAGGATGATTCCCTTAGAGTATGTTTAACGAACCCTAATAAGGAGTGGTTCTATCCCATATGGGCCTTTCGATGTTCATTTTACGAGTCGAAAGAAAGAAAAATCAGGGGTTTTTCATGTTTAGAGAGTCTAAAAAACACTTAAAGAGAACTCCATAATATCTTTTTTCATAAGTTAGTCTGACGAGACTAAAAAAGAGATAATCTACCGCTCATCAGACGCTTTCTTCAAAAAAATTTACTAGCGTGAAAAGAACAAGGTTGCTTGGCTATCTTTTTGTGTTTTAGGGAGCTTGAAAAGAGCTTAAAGGATACTCCATAGAGTTTGTTTTTCATATTACCAATGCGAGTTCAAAAAAGAGATAAAAGGTTACTCGATTGAATTATCATGGTTTCATGAGTGTGAGAAAGAATTAAGACTGTGCTCAGAGTTATTCCTAAAAAAAACCTTAAAGTATCTGTACGTAAGAAAAACACACAAAAACGACTAAAAATGATGGATCCATGTCAAACATACCGTCTTTAGATATTTCAATCTGTAATAGAAAACACTTTGCAAAGTTGATTAGAATTTAGGGCATAGGTAAAATATTTAATTTTCAATAAAAAATGGTAAAAAGTAATAAAATAGGTCAAAACAACCCATTTACCATTTCATTTTGCAATTTCACTCAAATATTGCCCAAAAACCTCATTTTCTTCCAAATTTCAAGCATTAATTCTAGAGTGATTGGTGGACCATTTCACAAACCACTTCTGTAAAAAATGTAATCTCTTTCCCTTTTCTCTTTTCATGGTCTAAAATTTCATTTTTAATGCTTTAAATTTGAGTTAAGGTTGATTTTTTGGAGGTCACTGTGCTTTGAGATCATCACATGCTCACGCTATCGTGAACTGCAACGATCTAAAATAGTTGTAGGGAACACAAATCCAGGGTGTGACCACATCACTCTATGTAAAAGAAATCCCCTGCGATGGTGACAACTCAATTTTTGAAAAGAAAAAAAGAGTTAGGAAAACTTCCAATATTTGATTTTTTTGAATCTAATCATTCTTTGATGTTTCTTGGAAAGTTTTCCTTTTTCAAAATTCCTAAGTGGAGAGAACGTTAGCACGAGGAAGAAGACTACTTTTCTAAGAATGACTCAGGCACTTTCATGGCACTCCAGGAGTGTGGTTTACTCAAATTCTTCAAAAATGAAGGCATGAGATCCCAACTGAAATTGGTGGAGTATCTAGTTCACATGTGGGATTTAAATGAACAATCCTTTCAAGTGGGTGTGCATACAATCACCTTGGATATAGATGACATTTAATTTCTTATGTGGTTATCTCACCGAGGCTCTCGGGAAGCAGGTGTGGAGGAGAACCCATGTACTACTATGTTGCACTGTGCACACCACTGTGTGCTAGGTACGGAAAAGCATAGTGGTAAGGTTTCCATTAGGGGTGTTCAGGATTTACCATTGAGAACCATCGTCTATATTATTACTCGGATGGCAGGGAGTGTGGCTCCCCACATGGCTTTGCAAAGACACTTTCATTACAACATAGAGTGTACAGAGCCCCAAGTCTTTAATTGGTGTGAGGGTCTCTTGAAGAATATGAAGAATAAACTGACAAAGTGTCGGAATGGTCGTTTGAAATAGTTTGGTTATGGATCCATTTTAGTATCCTTATTCCTAGAGAGGGTCCCTGTCTTACGTCTACAGGTGGAGTGGGGAATACTCGCTCCACAAGATCCACAGATGAAAATATGGGTGGATTTGATGGCTCATCATGGTGGCATGCCTATCGTCAAATATGATGAAGCTTTCTTCTAGTGGATGAGAGATCAGCTAATCATGGTGGAGGACTATGCTTATGCCGGGACATACTTTCATGGGGATCCTAACTTATCTCTACTTGAGGGATATCAGTGGGGTGACATAGGTAAGAAGAAAATTTTCATTATATGATGTTTTTGATATTTTAATTATATAGAATGTTTGTCATTTACCCAATATTAATCAAGTGCTCTCAATAATGCAAATGCAGTGCCTTATCATCCTCTGGGATCATATCCCATTAATAGGCGAGGAGAGATAGGCATTGTGGTGGGTCAAGGATTTTCTTCTGAGGATCTCAAGGAAATTGAGCAGAACCTAGAGGTTTGACCATGAACATCCCTGATATTATGGTAGATGAACTTCTTCGGCGCTACCAATGCCATACAATTGGCGTATCAACATCTATAGGTTGAATTCTCTGTAGAATGGCACATGCAGTCATTTTTTACAATGAGAAACATCCTTGATATAGGTGGATTTCGTTGTCCACCCACCTTTTCCATCTCGCACAAAACAATTTTCTGGCAATTTTGGCAATTTACTATTTTTAGCAATTTTTAACTTCTGAGGCCATTTTGAGGGCCTAAATGAAGGTTTTTCGGGATCAATATTCTCAATGATAGATGAAGGCTCTAATTGAGCCACCAAAATGAATATCCTCACCGATACCTTTCCAACGAGCTATCATGTGCCCCAAACAAAGATTGTATGCCAAAGTTACGCTCCTGGGAAGTTGATACACCAAACTACCCAAAACGGGGTCCACAAAATTGTTGGCTTTTCATCTTCTGGGGTTAGGGTTTTGGATTTTATTTATGATAAAAATTCCTTTGGAGCCTCATTGTAAAATCATCTTCTCACAGATGTGAGTAGTCGTCACATCTCTTATCAGAGATAAGCTGCCACCATTCTAGTGAGTCTTTCACTCTGTATTTTTACAGTCTTTGTACATTTTCACTCATTAATAGAAAATTGTATATTATTGTATCTCTGTGTTTATGGTTGCATCTATGATGCTATTTTGCTATATTTTTGGATATCCAAAATATCTTTGTACATTTATTTATTATATCTCTGCTCTAATTTCATGCCAAAAATAATCTGGATCAGTGGTATCAGAGAAGGATGCTCTTGATCATTTTTTTTAGTGCATGTCCCCGACGAGGTCCGAGTATATAAATTTGGGTGTCGAGGTTGTCTGTCTTGAAGAAAATTTATCTCGCATGCCCAAGAAACCCTCCATGGTGGAAGAAAAGAAAAACAATTGAGTAGACAATTATATCAATTTGTTTCTTAAGCAAGCTCTCAAGAGACAGAGGGACAAAATGGTGGAGAATTTTTCCCATGTCCTTCAATGCCCACCGATAGAAATAGGTTCATATTCATCAAAAAACCACTTTGGAAGCATCTCTCCTTTCAAGGAACAGGTTAACTTTGATATTCTCGTATTTGAAGGTCAGATAGATGCAGATGCCCTAGACAAATGGTTAAATATACTAGAAGGTTATTTCTCTGTTCAACATTTTTATGATAGGGAAAATATCAGCTTCCCACTCCTTTAATATCTCCCCCATGTAAAACATTGGTGGGAAACTTACTGGGAGAAAAGTTCCACATAAGAGTTTGGAATATATGGGGTCGATCCCACTTTGGATTTTTTTGTGGACGCGGTAAAGGAACAATATTACCCTGTTGAAAAATATGAGGAACAATATATGAGATGGACCACACTATGACAAGAGAGGGGCCAAGAAGTTCTGGAGTTCACCAATACCTTCCATAACTTATGCACCAAGATAGGTATCAAAGACTCCCAACGACATTTGGTTCTGAAATACCATGGGGCTTTAAATAGATACATCCAAACTGAAATGGATTTTTTGGACATCTCATCACTCGGTGCTACTTATCGATGTGATGTTAAAATTGAGAAGAGATTTAAGCACCAGAACAAATGAGAGTTCAGGTTTGCAAATATGCAACAACCAATGTATCATAAATATGACCCTAACAAAAAATCTCTCGAAAACCAGTCCAAGACATAGGAAAATAAGGGTCACGAGAAGACAAAGGACACTAGAAAATGGTGTGATTTCCATAAAATACCCTGGCACAACATTGATGAATGTCACTCAAAATAGTCATTGGTGGCTGAAATCAAATACAAGGAGTCGAACCCTGATTTAGAAAATATTAACATAAGATAGATCATCGACGTACACCCCACTACTATTGTCATGGCCACAACAATTCAACCAGAAGAACCTACAGATCATGAAGAGGGGGAACACCTTTTTCATTCACAGATGTGGGTGAAGGGGACCCTGCTGCATTTTATTATTGATAGAGGAAGCCAGAAGAACCTCATCTCAACAGAGGTCATCAAATAGTTGGTATTTTCAACAACACCACACCCACAACCATTCAACATCAGGTGGCTTCACGAGGGACAAGATCTTCATGTCAGCCAGTAGTGTCGATTGTCATACGACATCCATCCCTTCAAGGATGTGGTATTGTGTGATGTCGCCCCGTTGGATGTCTATGATGTTCTCTTGGGCCAACCATATATGTGGAAGCGCCATGCTATCTATGAGTCTCGATCCTGTAGTGTCATTATTACTCTAGGGGGTCATATCTACAGGATACCAGAGGTGGTTTTGACTATCATCCCACCTAAACAGTGTTGCAAGGTAGTATCGCATACTACAAAATTAAGCTTCTTTGCAATCTGTTCAAAAGGTGAACAGAAGAATACTACAACCACTGCATCCTTGGCCCAAGAACCTTCTATCCAATAGAAGAAAGTCAAAAATACTGCACAAAGTGTAAATATGTCTTCTACACATAGAAATCTCAAGTAGCCAGACTTGTTAAAAGGTCCAACCCTTCCAGCCACAGGTTCGTGAAAACCTTCAAAAAGCTAAGCAACACAACTTCTCCAACAAGGCAACTAGCTCATCAATATGTAGTTTCATCAAACTCTTTTCCCTCTCCCCCACGATAAAGGAATAGTATATGAAGCCATGAGCTTCACTATTTTGATATTTTGGTTTTTGGAAAAACACTTTTTGTAAATTTTGACACATTAATATAAATTTCCTATCAGCTTCTATTGGCCCTTGGTTACGAGATGAGTCACAGGTGAGTTTTGGGGGCCTATTGGCCCTTGGTTATGGAAGCAAGATAAGATCAAGGAATAAAAGGTCAAACACGAACTACATGGGAGACACAATGACTGTTACTGGGTTGAAGTGAGTAAAAGAGAAATCAAGACAAAGTGAAGAAAGGAAAATCAAGTCGTTGGAAGAGGAGATTGAGGATGAAATATAAACAAGGAAGATGGATCGAGGACAACTCAGAAAGTGGAAAAATTGACTGTTGGATGCTTTGGAGCACTGCACGAGAAAGCCAAAGAGATAAACTGGCAAAGCCCTGAAAAAACGGGTCAAGTTGACCTAGGGTTTTAGACACCTAGGGTTTTGGTATCTAGGGTTTTGGACACCTAGGTTTCGGCCTAAGGATTTCGATGAGTGATTGTAATGTATACATAAAGATCAAGATGACATAAGTTTTTGTTGTTGAAAAGATATTGTTGCTATTATCATTATTGATGTAAGTGATTATTCTGGTGCGAGAGAGAGAAGTGCTAGTGTGAGAGCCTTGTCGTATTGTAAGGTCTCTAGCTGGGTGTGGAGATCAAGTCCTACAGCTGGGTGCACAGGAAGGATAGAGGAAGAGAGAAGAAGAAAGAAGATATGCTAGCTAAGAGAACAGATAAGAACTATATGCTTTACCATTAATATATCATAAGCACAGTTCTGTGGACGTAGCTCTAGAGAGAGGGTGAACCACGTATATTTTGTGTCATGTGTGGGATTGATGCTTTGATCTCTGTCAATGTTATATTTTTAATTGCATTGTTGTGTTAGATCATATCTACAGCTGTGCAGACTAGATCTAGGATAGATAAATGATATATACATGATGTGTTGTTCTGGTCGTTGATCTACTTGATATTCCCCTTGGTTGTAGAAATTTCTGCCCTTCAACCCCCTCATAGTTGCTTCGGGTGAGACTGCATCTGCCTTGCAGGTGTTGCCGAAAGGGACAATAGATAGGGCTTGTTGGTGCTCTCTTGGAGTGAACCCCAAGTCTGCCCCTGTGCCAACAAATGGTTGCATTGTCGGGACAAGAATCTTCTTGAGGGAATTGTAAGGTGGTTCCCATTGAAGATAGAGATTCAAAAGTGGATAGAAGATAAAGAGAAGGACTTCACTGAAGCCCAGAATAAGAACCCTAATCTGAGTACAAAGGATTGGTTGGAGAAATATATCTTTGCCAATATACATGAGACATTCTTTGGAGGAATCCATCAGGAGCTATATGAGTGGTTAGATAGGTTAGCAGATACACAGTTTGAGATTAGACCTAGATCTCCAGTAGTTTGGACGTCAGTGCTGATAAAAAAGGTCAAGAGAGATGATAACATTGTATCTAAAGTAGTATATCACTGGTTCGATAGCACCATTGGAGGTTACATCACCATGTTTGTTGTTGATAGAGTAGAATCATATAGCCAAGCCAAGAGATATTTTTCCAAGGGACCCAGAGGAAAAATTTTACATTTCCTGAGGCTGAGAATCAAGATGTTGTTGCATGATAAGAACATCCTGAGGACTAAGTAGACTGGTTGAACCTAGAAAAGATAATGTTCAAAAATTCGGACAGCAACAACGACACATAGGCTGGACATATGCGCAGTGGGAGATTGTTCTGAACTTGTTCAAGCAGAACTACGGGGATGAGGGTTTCTCGAGTAGAGAAGAGGAATATCTAACGAACGAAGAGCACTCAGAACCCACTAGAGTAGAGGAAGGAGAAGATGGAGAACCTTGTCAAGATGATCCAGAAACCTTAGGAACTGCACAGACTATTGAAGTAAGTAATATTATTCCTCTCGATCATTCAACAACATTAAGAAATTAGAGTAATCAGTGTCACCAAAGCATTCAGATCACTTTCATTAGTATTCCACCACATACTCAGTCAGGAAACCCAGGAAGATCTATGGAAGATGAGATGAGGCTCTCTATATTTAGGGGAGATGGATCTGAAGATCTTGATCAACATTGGTTTCTATGTGAAGCTATGTGGAATATTAAAAATGTTACTAATGAAGCTATTAAAATAACCCAGTTCAGCACCACTCTTAGAGATCGCACACTGAGTTGGTACATGAAGCTTGTCCAAATACTTTCACAACCTTAGCCGCTAAATGAAATCAAGAATGCACTAATTATAGAATTCAAGAAACCTAAATCAGAGTCACAATGTATTACCAAGATGAAAGAGATCAAGCAAAAGGTCACCGAACCTATCTAGGAATTCGATCAGAGATTGAAGACTTTAATAGGCTAACTAACTTTTAAGATCCTCGATGAGCAGAACAAATAATGGTTCATCGCTACTCTCTTACCACACATCAGGGTTCCTTTGATGCAACATAAGATTGATTCGCAGTCTAAAGCGTTGGATATCACCATGAAGCTAGAGTCAACCCCTATAGGAGAATCCATCTCAGGTATGAGCCAAATATTGAGTCAGCTAACTAGTTTGTTGCTGCAGGTCGAAGATATGAAGAAGGAAAAGGGAAAAGACAAAAGAGAAGACATCCGGTGTACCAGATGCAGATCGGAAGGCCATGATAAGAAACATTGTCCCCTATTTCATGAATATTTTTCCTTTGGAGCTCCAAGCCCTTTGAAGCAGGTCACCCTACCCTAGTGTGAAGTATGTAGGAACCAACATTGCCCTAGTGAGTGCTATTACATGCAAAATTATGTTCATACACCCACAAATTTGTATTACATGTTCTGCAAGTGCGTAGGGAACGATGATAGGGATTGTAGGGCCTATGATCTCATGCATGAATGATCGAGGGACATATACAAAATTCAAGGTGAAGTACAGCAAGAAGGAAACACTCCGCAATACAACTCTCCAAGGAGACGAAACTTCAATCCTTGAGGTGGATTCAAAGGACGAGGAGGAAGAGGAGGTATGGGTCGAGGCCAAGGACAAATCATCTGTTACAACTGTGTGCAACCAAGACACTTAGCAAGGTACTTTCAAAACCCTTGCACTACTTGCAGCTACTATAGTTCATTCGAACATGTTATAGAATATTGTCATGTGTTGCTAGCCAATCTCCAGAAAAGACGAGGACCTCAGCAAAGCCCGCAAGTGAAACTGATATATGTTGAACCTCGCAGAGAAGACCCTAGAGTCATTTTTATTACTCAAGGAGGCACTGCCACAGGAGAGGATAGACTGACCCAAGGAAAGATTACAAAAGACTCAGAAGTCAAGAAAGCTACAAAGAAGACCCAAAATTTTGATGCAAAGAAAGAAAGACAAATATTCGAGGAGGCAAGAAAAGAGTTCAAGGGAGACCAAGGTTCTTCCTCAATGACACGACTAGAAGTAAGAGAATATGGAATGCCTCAGGAATTTGATCAATCTTCGTCACTGAAAGAAGGAAAAGAGGTAAACAAGCTCATGGAATTTTTATACACTTGTATTAAGTTTATTCAGGATGAGAACGTTGTACGAGAGCTACAGAATTTAATCAGACAATATGAGCTAGGAAAGATAGACCCCTTACTGAAGAGGGTAGTACACCAAATTGCAAGAAGGATACTGACAAATAAAGAATTACACTTGAATTCTCAAATAGGAGAGTACAACATAGACTATGTTGTCCTCGACTTAGGGTCAGAGGTCAATGTCATGACAAAGAAAACGTGGGCACTGATGGGAAAATCAAAGTTGATTTATTCCCCTATCAGGCCTAGGATGGTGAACCAACAAGTTGTCAACCCCTTTGGACGGTTGGAGCATGTCCCTATGGACATTGACGAAGTACGAATGTTCGCAGATTTTGAGGTAATTGAGATAGTTGATGACAACTGCCCTTATCCTGTGCTGTTAGGAATTGATTGGGCCTTCAATAATTCCATTGTGGTTGATTTAAAGAAAAGATGTATGAAATTTTAGAAAGATGGCCTCAAGGTCATTGCACCTTTAGATCCATATGAAGGTCAACGATACACAGAGCCCATCAGAGAAGAAGACCATGCATATGAATTGGAAAACATATACAAACTGATAGCCAGAAAACATGATTACATCAATCCTATGGCCGATGGAAACCTCAGCTGACGAAGTTACAACGCTTGTTCATCAGATTCAGAAGAAGCAATGGAGAACTGGCAGAACCAGATGTATGAATTATCTACAAGGAGATGTGCTAGACTAACCAGAGAAGTTTGTTGGATTGGCACAATAGTAAGTAACCTACCTACCTTCGATGGTTTGAATCCTTTAGAAGCCTTCTTATCAAACTTTGAAGCAAGTGTACCAACACAAAAAAGATTGCTGGCAATGGATGAGGCCTTGAAAACCACACTAGAAAGATGGTGGGTGACACACAAAAGCAACATCACAGATTGGGTACAATGCCAAACTTTGATGATATATCAGTTCTTAGCACAAGTAGAAGGATGCAAAGTGAGGTACACAGGTCGAAGCTTCCCGAAAGACCATGTGTGGAGCTGCGAAGAAGCCTGGAGCAATATTCCTTAGGAACAGTGGGTGCACAAATTCGTTAACACGCTGGACACAACTCCTATTAACTGGTACCTCCAAGTAGAGTTGCGCCTCATCACTGCAGATTGGGAAGGTATGATTCAAAATTTTGTAACCACCTTTTTACTTGAAAGTCAATATCCTTCAGTAGACCAAGCATTACAGATTGTCAGACAGAAATTGTTTGAGGAGGAATCTAGCCTCCCTCTGGAACAAGAAGAGGATGAATGGACTGTGCCATTCCAAAAACTGCAAGGTTGTTACAACATTAATGCCGATAAAGACGATGATCAAAGAAAGGTGAACATCGCCGAAATAGAAGGCCAGAGAGACGTGGAAGGACCTGGAGTTGAGATACCATTCATTGAACAACCGATCAAGATCAAGAAATTCAATATTGGAACAGAGGAAACACTGAATCTTTCTAATGTGGGAGATTATTGGGGTGCTACTACCATTAAAAAAATCACAAAGGCACCGAGTGAGTATACAATTCCCCAGAAGAAACAACTGGTGGTGCGCGCTACAGACTTTTCACTTATAGCTAGACAACTATACAAGATGGGACCTAATGAGATATTGAGAAGGTGTGTTACGGAGGTATAGAAACCATTGATCCTCATAGAAGCTCATGAAGGCATGATAGGAGGACATTATGCAAGGAAAGAAACTACACAGAAGATTCTGAGAGCTGGCCTTTGGTGGCCTACCTTACATAGAGATGCTAAAGATTATTCCAGGGCCTGCAATGTATGCCAACGAGTTGGGAAACCATCCAGAAGAGCTGAAGTACCATTAGCACCACAGATGACCCTACAAGCCTTTGAAAAATGGGCTATTGACTTCGTGGGACCCATAAACCCACTAGGAAATCACACAGGAGAAAGGTACATCATTACTGCGACAAAATACTTGACTAGATGGGCCAAAGCAAGAGCAATAAATGATTGTAGTGTAACTACAACTACACGCTTTATATTTGAGGACATTATCACCAGGTTTGGATGCCCAAAGATCCTTATGAACGATCAAGGCACACACTTTATCAGTAAGACTGTTGAAGCCCTGACTGAGGAATTGGAAATCCACCATCAGAAGAGCACACCTTACCATCTTCAAGAAAATGGGATGGTTGAAGAATTCAACAATATCTTGGAGACATTGCTGACAAAGATCTGCAATGTAAACAAGGACAACTGGGATTTAAGAGTACCAGCAGTACTTTGGGCCTACAAAACCACCTGTAAGAAACTAACAATGTAGACTCCTTTCAAGTTGGTGTATGGCCTCAAAGTCGTTGTCCCAATGGAATACTTGGTGCCAATATTAAGAATTGTTGCATTTATAAACATGGTTGATATTGGCATTGTTCATGAAAGGCTTGCATAGTTGGTTGAACTGGAAGAAGACATTTTTATTGCAGGATTCCATCAGCAGACTCAAAAGGAATGAGAGAAGGCCTATCATGACAGGCACATCAAGAAGAAGGCATTCAAGCAAGGTGATTTAGAACTGGTGTATGGCATTAAGTTCCTAAAGCATCCTAGGAAGTTTAGAACGCATTGGCTTGGACCATATGAGATTTCTTATGTTACAGAAGGAGGAGTTGCACAACTGAACACATTGAACGAAGAATGGAAGGAAGGTTTGGTGAATGGGAGTTGGCTGAAGTTGTACTATGACAACCAGCTACCTCGTAGATCTTAGTATAAACATGGGAGAAAAGGGTCTAGGTACCAGGCGCATTTGAAACTAGGTACCAGAGATAGAAAAGACATTCTCCACAAGGATGGAGAGGAGGCATAGAGCAGAAAGCAAAGGATGCACTGCACAGTCCAAAGTTGGAGCAACATAGAAGGATCATATATGAAGTGCCTCGGGATGAGTCACAGGTGAGTTTTGGGGGCCTGTTGTCTCTTGGTTATGGAAGCAAGTGAAGATCAATGAAGAAAAGGTCTAATGTGAACTACGCGGGAGACACAATGACTGTTACTGGGTTGAAGTGAGTAAAAGAGCAAGCAAGACTAAGTGAACCAAGGAAAAGAAATCCGTTGGAAGAGGAGATCGAGGATGGTAGATCAGCAAGGAAGATGGATCGAGGACAACTCAGAAAGAGGAAAAATCCACCATTCGATGCTTTGGAGCACCGTGCAAGAAAGATAGAAAGATAGGCTGGTGAAGCCCTGAAAAGATGGGTCAAGTTGACCTAGGATTTTAGACACCTAGGTTTTTGGTATCTAGGGTTTTGGACACCTAGGTTTCAGCCTAAGGATGTTGGTGAGTGATTGTAATGTATAAATAAAGGTCGAGAGGACCTAGGTTGTTGTTTTTTAAAAGAGATTGTTGCTATTATCATTATTGATGTAAGTGATTATTGTGGTGCGAGAGAGAGAAGTGCTAGTGTGAGAGCCTTCTCGTATTTTAAGGTCTCCAGCTGGGTGTGGAGATCAAGTCCTGTAGTTGGGTGNCTATGTCCTGCAACCCCCCTATAGCTGCTTCGGGTGATAAAAGAGATTGTTGCTATTATCATTATTGATGTAAGTGATTATTGTGGTGCGAGAGAGAGAAGTGCTAGTGTGAGAGCCTTCTCGTATTTTAAGGTCTCCAGCTGGGTGTGGAGATCAAGTCCTGTAGTTGGGTGCACAGGAAGGGTAGAGGAATAGAGAAGAAGAAAGAATATCTGCTAGCTAAGAGCGTAGATAAGAACTGTATGATTTACCTTAATATATTATAATCTCATTTCTATGGACATAGCCCTAGAGAGAGGGTGAACCATGTATATCTTGTGTTGTGTGTGTGATTGATATTCTGTCCTTTATCATTGATATATTGTATTACATTACTGTGGTAGATGAGATCTATAGTTGTGAGAAGTAGATATAGGATTGATAAATGACATATGCATGCTATAGTGTGTTATTGTATTAGATCCACTTGACATTCCCCTGGTTGTAGACATCTATGTCCTGCAACCCCCCTATAGCTGCTTCGGGTGAGACTTCATCTACTTCATAACTGTTGCAGAAAGGGCCAGTAGCTAGGACTTGTTGATGCACTCTTGGAGTGAACCCTAGGTCACTAGGGCTTGTTGGTGCACTCTTGGAGTGAACCCCGGGTCTGGCCTTGTGCCAACAACTTACTTGTCATTTTAAAAAATGTGTGTTTGGATTTATAAATGTCGCAAATTTCTGTCTAACACATAATTAGATAATGCATCTGTCAATGTGTTTAGACATCTAGGAATATGTTGATACTCAATATAATCAAAATGTCTTTCCAGGAGGTGAATTTTTAAGTATACTTGTAACAATGTAGGACTTCAGATGGAATAAATGTTACTAAATTGGAGCACTAATAACTGTGAATCAAGTTGTACAATAAGATGACAGATGTCAAATGAAATGGTGTCAGTTAATAACTCAATAACTGCACTATATTCTGCGATATTATTTGTTGCACGACCAAGGAAAACACCATGTAGACTGATCAACGCATTCGTAGGTGCATAGATTTCCCATGCAACAAACACTAGTTTTTGAGTACGGTGACTAGCACCATAAAAAAAACTAATATAGGGTAGCGAAGACACAACATCTAGAAACCAATCACAATGCAAGGTAAGCAACTAAAAGGCGGAAAAAAATGAAAAAAACACACTAGCATATGGTACACTAAAAATACAAAGCACTCATGAAAAAATAGTTTAAGCATAGTACTTATTCAAGTAAATCCTATTTTTGGGTTCGCTCAAAGGAATTCCACCATAACCTACCTACTCATAAGCACCTTTCTCCAACACTCATTTCACGATATAAGGGACATGCCACATGAGCTCGAATTTACCTGTAACACACGCCGCCACCCACAGGCTAGGGTACGCTACCTTAAATCCCACCCTTGGACTTGTTTCTCTTACCAATACCTTTTTAAATTAATAAGTACATATAAAAGAAAATATCTAACGACATGCACAAAAATAACCATCAAGCATGCATATTATAAAGATTCAATTAAACGATAAATAAATACACAACAGAATAAATTCATATATAGGTACATAATACCATAACAGAGAGAATTTATCTTTATAAAAGATGACACCAACTAGCTGCAGAGAAAGGACGTTCCATGCAATCGTAGACACTGTTTTTCCAAGTCTTCAACAAAAATGTCACCCCCAAGCCAGGGCTATGAATCCACAAGGAAAGTTATAATGTGTTACTTGTCTTCCCAAACCAGTCAACACTCAATCTTTCATAGGATTTCCCATCACTCACAACAATCCAAGTACCCAACTCTCTTTTACCCAACCTGCACCACCCAAGAGAATGGACCTCCACCCTTCTCTGCAATGCAGTCCCTTGGACAATCCTTCTCATTCCATGGCTCCAATGCAACTAGTCCAGAATCTCAATTATGAAACTCTCAGGACTCGCAGCTATGAAAAAAGTTGGACATAGGCCAACGCATCTCAGACATGCAGGCCTCAAGTCATGGATGGATTACAACAAGGACCACTACAACCAACAATACCATGGCTACTTTGATACCAATATGTAACATACCCCACCACCCACTGGCCGAGGTTTAATACATTCAAGCCCACCCTTTGAATAATTTCTCTTAGTGATACCTTTTTAAATCAATAAGGACGCATAAAATAAAATATCTAACAACATGCACAACAATAACCATCAAGCATGCATATTCTAAAGATTCAATTAAACGATAAATAAATGCACAGCGAAATACATTCATATACAGGTAGATAATACCATAAAAAAGAGAAATTATCTTTATAAAATATGACACCAATTGGTTTCATACCAAGGACGTTCCACCCAACCGTACACACTACTTTTCCAAGTCTCAACAATAGTGTCACCCCCGAGCCAGGGCTATGAATCCACAATGACGGTTCTAGAGTGTTACTTGGCTTCCCAAACTAGTCAACACTCAAGCTCTCACAAGATTTCCCAACGCTCACAGCTATCCAAGTACCCATATCTCTTCTACCTAGCCTACACCACCAAAGAGAATGGACCTCCACCCTTCTCTGCCACGCAGTCCCTCAGGCATTCCTTCTCCTTTCAAGGTGTTAGCACAAGATTGGTTAAGGTGCCAAGTGTCAAGAACAAGCATTGAAAACACTCTCACAAATTTCAAGCATCAAAATCACTCATGTATTTGTGCTACCCAATCACACACAGACACACAGGCAGGTGCTACCTAAATTCTAGCAGAAAACGAATTGTGCAGAGTTATTTTACCAATTTTGAGTCACTAAATTAAAACTTGTATTGTGAAAAATTGAGAAGGTATTTTTGAAAACTAGAGGAGGTTTTTGTTCATAACATTCAAAATAACAGAAACCTCTCTCAATTTTTCAAAATATGTTACGGTTTGAGATATATTATACATAAAAGTGGCGTTACCGAATCAGCATAACGGCGCTACCTAGTTTCCTGTAGCGGTCACGGTTTTTTATATTCGCCTTGTTGGGAGGTTGCCACCTGTCAAGGAGGATTTGAATGGATTCTCAAGGATAAGTTAGATGTCAAGGGACACCTTCACCTAAGATTTATCTCCATCAAATGCCTCATGCAATGAGGTGGAGACATTTTATTAATGACTTCCAACAAATTCCTGAAAATTAGCAGTTTGTTGGATTTTCGTCTGTTTGATTATTGCCACCTATCTCCAAGGTTTAGAATCCAATGGAGAAGATGGGATTTGACCTACTAAGTTTATGAGGATGATATTTTATATTTAAGGAAGGAAAGATATCTTGGAGAGGGGATTCATGAGCCAAGGCAGAGACCCAAGAGGTCTAGGTAAAATTTCAAGATCCGTGAGGGAGCTAGAAAGGCATGAAAATTCTCTGATTTCAAGTTGCAGACCTGTGCTTCTTTTTTATGTAAAATGCCTCAGCTGACAATGAATTTATGTTTCAGTTTGTTTTCTCTTTTCTTTGTAAATCATTTTCCCATATTTCATCTTCTTGGATATGTGTTGATGTTATAGGTCATATGTCTGCAATTTCTGTGCTAAGAGGGTTATTGTATATGATATGCTCTAGCCCTTGCCACAGGCTTATCTGAGTTTTAATTCATCTTTAGAAAGGTTTTCTAAAAACTGATTTTTTCCTCTTATTGTTATATGTATTGAAGATCAGGATGCTCTTTGATCATTTTCATTTTTGTTTTTCTTATTTCTTGATTCCATCTTTTTATAAGCATTATAACTGATCCCAACTTTGTTGACCTAATTTGTTGCACATAAAATGTTAGTTCAGGATTACAGTTTCTTTTCATGGGCTCCATGCCCAATGGTTTCATTGTTTTCTTGATTAATTTAGCCACTCTCATAATTTCCTGAAACCCATCTTATCCAAATTAAACCCTTATCATTTCAAGATGTGTTGGGCTTGTACTTGAAGTAGTCCAAGTGCAACTTCCATCGCTAACATATTTTGGCATCATCGTCGAGGACATATTTGAGCATATTGAAAAGCTCCCTGGGAAGAATGACATTGCATAGCAACAACTTTAGATGGTGACTGAAGTTGGACACCTTCAAGACTACACATTCACCATGGCAACTCCATTGTTCAGAATTTGTTGGTGACTCCACTGGAATGAGACCAATTAAATGGCTATGAAGGCTATCATGTCTAGGAGGTTTGACCCACTCAATTTCTCATCCATAGGTGATTATCCACATCCTGTGCCTCTTATTGATGAATGGCAAGATCTGTTGCCTAGATTTTATGAAGGTAAGGATGAAAACCATGTTGAGCATGTTCAAGAATTTCATGCTTTGATGCAGCAGCTTGACATCCATCATGAAGATATTTTGATGAAAATGTTCATGTATTCATTGGATGGGGATGCACGTAAATGGTATTTCTCATTAACCCCTTCTAGTATTTCATACTTGAAGGATTTCCATAGAGTATTCAATGAACACTGCAAAAGGTTTTATCCCTCTGAAAGTATTTTTCATAACTGTTGTGAGGGATATGTAGAATGTGCTCAAGATCTATTATATTACTTTGCCAAATATAAAGATGAAAATGATTTTATTCACTGTCCAGATGAAAGAATAAAGAATAATCTTGTATTCAAAGAGGACAAAATTCATAACTTTGTTTCAAATAAAAATTATGTGTATGAACAACTAGAAGCAACAGTTACTGTTGTTCCTGAAATGGATATTTTTCACAATTATATTCTTGATGAAACTACTATTTTAGAGGTTGATCATAAGTATGAAGGGAATCCCATTTTTTATGAATATTCTAGTGATGATGAGCAGCAAGATTATCCTATATTTGATCACTATGAAGATAGGGAGTATGATGCAGGGGTTGGCCTTGTCACATAAGACACAGCCCGAAGATTTGACCAGGAGCAACCCTTAGTTGAGGCACATGAGGAGATCGTTTATAGATAGCCAGAAGTAAATCAACAATCATTAGTGGATCAACAACCACCTATGTCAATCCTTCTTCCACTTATACCCACAGTTTACAGTAAGCAAATTCAAGTGGAAAAATAAATATGCTATCAATCCCATGTGTTTTGTCAACATTTTCATGACCCTATAGGGGTGTATATGGAGTTGTATTTCTCAAATGTTTTGGAACCTATAAAATTTATTGTGTTAGAAGAAGTTAGGGGAGATATAGGAAATTTTTTCAAACAATTGTCATATTCCTCTTGTTTGTTGTCAATCATTGGAATTATAAAGACTCATGTTAGCAAGTTGCTTGAATGGCTTTGGTGGAAGTTTTCCTTCACCTAGCCCATTGTAAAAGTCAGTTAGCTTAGGTTTTGTACATAAACAAACTCCATGAAGAGCAGGTGTGTTTTCTTTATGTTTGAAAGTAGGGTTATATAAGTGGTCAATATTTTTTCTTCAGCATGATGCATCAGAGAATGACTCCACAAGCCCAAAGGATAAGGCACTGAAACTATAAGAGTTCTTAGAGCCTCACAGGGAGGACTTTATCCCCCATGGAGCCTATGTTAGTGAAAGATTGGTTAAGGTTCCAAGTGTCAAGAAAAAGAATTGAAAACACTCTCACAAAGTTCAAGAATCAAAATCAATCACAGATTTGCGCTACCCAATCGCACACAGACACACAGGCAGGCGCTACCTAAATTCTGGCAGAAAACAAATTGTGCAGAGTTATTTTACCAGTTTTGAGCCACTAACTTAAAACTTACATCGTGAACAATTGAGAAGGTATTTTTGAAAACTGTAGGAGGTTTTGACTCATAACATTCCAAATAAAAAAAACCTCTCTCAGTTTTTCAAAATGTGTTACGATTTGAGATATATTAGACATAGAAATGACGCTACCGACTCTACACAATGGCGCTACCTAATTTCCTCTAGCAATCATGGTTTTTTATATTCGCCTTGTTGGGAGGGTGCCACCTGTCAAGGAGGATTCAAATGGATTCTCAAGGATAATTTATATTTCAAGGGACATCTGCATCTAATATTTATCTCCATAAAAGGCCTCATGCAATGAGGTGGAGACATTTTATTAATGACTTCCAACAAATTCTTGAAAATTAGCAGTTTGTTGGATTTTTGTCTCTTTGATTGTTGCCACCTATCTCCAAAGTTTAGAATCCAATGGAGGAAATGGGATTCAACATAATAAGGTTATGAGGATGCTATTTTCTATTTAATGAAGGAAATATCTCTTGGAGAGGGGATTCATGAGAAAAGGGAAAGACCCGAGAGGTCTGGGTAAAATTTCAAGATCCGTGAGGGAGATAGAAAGGCATGAAAATTCTCTGATTTCAAGTTGCAGACTTGTGCTGTATTTTTATGTAAAATACCTCAGCTGACAATGAAGTTATGTTTCATTTTTTTTTCTCTTTTCTATGTAAATCATTTTCCCATATTTCATCTTCTTGGATATGTGTTGCTGCTATAGGTTATATGTCTACAATTTGTGTGTTGAGAGGGTTAATGTATAGGATATGCTCTAGTCCTTGCCACAAGATTATCTGAGTTCTAATTCATCTTTAGAAAGGTTATTTGAAAACTGATTTTTTCCTCTTGTTGTCATATGTATTGAAGATCAAGATTCTCTTTGATCATTTTCACTTTTGTTTTTATTATTTCTTCATTCCATCCTTTTATAAGCATTATAATTGATCCCAACTTTGTTGACCTGATTTGTTGCACATAGAATGTTAGTTCAAGATTACAGTTTCTTTTCATGGACTCCATGCCCAATGGTTTCAATGCTTTCTTGATTAATTTAACCACTCTCATAATTTCCTGAAACCCATCTTATCCAAATTAAACCCTTATCATTTCAAGATGTTCTAGGCTTGTACTTGAAGCAGTCCAAGTGTAACTTCCAGCGCTAACACAGGGCTCTAGTGCAACTAGTCTAGAATCTCAATGCTAGAACTCTCAGGACTCGTAGATGTGAACAAAGTTGGACATAGGCCTCAAGTCATGGTTGGATTACACCAGTCACCACTACAACCAACAATACCATGGCTACTCTTCGTAAGTTCGTTTCCCTTTCCCAAGACAAGATGCAGACGAGGATGGATCAATCAGTGATAGGTAAGGAAAAGATGAAAGAATGATTGAGAAAGTGAATGAATGAAAATAAGCGAATGAAGTGGTGATCGAGCAAATGAACGAACAAGCAATCAACCAACCCCCCCAACAGACTAGGGGCGGTTTTAAGTATTTCTTGGGGAATCAAGAACCTCCTAGCCTCCCCCAAGAAGATCATGTAACTGATCCACTCCCTTAGACAAAAGGGTAATTAAAATAGGAAATAAACATTTATCCCCTCAAGCCCCCTCTCTTGTGGAATCATAGCCCTCTATAACTCTAGTCCTTGTTCGTCTAGAAATGAGCAATGTATTTGTTGTAGGAAAATCTGCCTGTGGACAAGTAGATCGACCTCTAGAGCTTGACCTTAACCCTAGACAGAAAAATGCTTATCATGGATACTGACTTCCTTTCAAATCTATCTAAACTAATGCATGAGAAGGGAGGATAACAGAGGTACCTTTTAATCGACGTTTGTCCCTGCACGCTCCGAGTTGTGCTCCGAACCTTTGCTTCTCGCTGAGAGCTATGGACAAAACAAGATACGACCACTTCCTACTCTATTGACATTAGCTTGAAAACAGATTTATCACTAAATGATAAGTTCATGTAACATTAGGCACAAACTAGAAAGAAACAGGCCAAGCGTGTCATATTAATGAGAATAACGACAACAATACTTACAATCATAGATGCGAATGCAACAGCTTCGTCAAGTCCTCTTCGTCTAACCCTTGCCTGAAAGGTCCACAACCTGGATAACAGCAGCTTCACTGATCAATCTCCTTCGGCTGACTGTAAGTTTCCTCCAAGATCATAAGTTTCACCTATTCAATTCTTCCCCCCTTTTCACCATTGTAGAGCCTGTTTATATAGGTTAGGAAGGGCCTAACCTCTTGAGATATGTTTAGAACCAGTTGAGAACCTTCTCCATGGATCAGGGATCTGTTGATGAGAACAAGAATTCGAGAACACCTGCCTCCTAATCTCGAATGTTTCTCCCCTTATTCTTCTCAACAGGCTAACAATTGACCCAGATTAGGGAGCACTCCTCAAAAAGGGGTATCAGAGCATTGTAGTGCTCCTGTTGTGCCTTGGGAAAGCGCCAGCGCTCTTAAAGTGAGAAGCGCTCCTCCAGAAGGGCCTAAGGGGAATTATAACACTCCTTGAATCATAGCAGAGGAGCGCCAACACTTCTGTAGCTATAGTAGGGGAGCGCTCCCCCTCCAAATCAGTGTTTCAGGGCATCTTTCAGGTGTTAAGAGCTATTTGATTCTAGTGGATCAGTTCTTGATCTTTAAATCAGTCATATGAGGTGTCATAAGTGCCTCCTTAGTGTCGTTATCACAGCATCATATCTGAACATCGTTTGTGACACTAATGATCAACTTGCGACACTTGCAAAAGTTGTAGGGAAGATGCGACACTTATGATGACTGATAGGGACAATGCGACACTTATCCATCTGAGCAATTTCGACGTGTAACAGAATGCCCCCCAAAGTATGAAGCCAGAAGATGCGAACTGATGACTAAAATACTTTGTAGACGCTCAAGCAAGGGTATAGACTTGGAGAACCTGACAAAAGCTACACACAACCATCCAACAAATATCATGACATATTTCAAAACCCAAGGCAGGCATACCTATGCTTGGGTGATCAAGACTTTTAGATATGGCCGCCACAAAGTACACTGCGGATCCATAATTGTATTGATAAAAAAGGGTATAGCCACTGAGAATACATTGTGGATCTATACTTGCATGACATGAACCGATCGTAGCCACGAGGAATACACAGTGGATCTATGAGATGACAAGACATAGCCACGACCAATACAAAGTGGATCTATGTAACAGTATATGCGTCATTTGTCCAATAGAAAACTCCTTTGCAACCTAGGAAAAGCGTATGTCAAAATGATGGTTCAATGGCTCAACCCAGGGTCTTCATACCAATCCTAATGCGGTACGATTCTAACCATGTGAATAGATGTTTTGACGTCGAACATGGCAGAAACCACTTGATTACCGGTCGATGGTGTGAACCGTTAACAAGTGCAAGGGAGATCACCATTAATGTCAATGATTCCCAAGGTACCCTAGTACATTTTAACGAATGTGAA
>JASDQU010104366.1:178914-195178 GCA_032191745.1 Picea mariana | reverse complement strand
TGAAATCCATCCAATATCAGATGACGCCATTAATATCAGAAACGAAGGTCAAAATTGTACCAAATCCAACGTGGTATAGCTATCGCACAGTACCATTTGTCAACATAAATTATCGTTTTCAATGAAGTATCTGATGGAGGTTGTTGAAGCTCCAACTTCCTCCCACACGCCATTCAAGTCTCTCAAACATTTTTCTAAAGGAGATCACCAACTTTCATATATTCCCAATTCCATGAAAAACAGTATACTATCTAAAAATCACTGGCTCGTTATAAATAATAATAACATGAAGAGGGATGAACAGTCATGTGATCTTTAAACTATTCAGATGTATATTCTCAAAGTTACTTCAAATCTGGCCAATTCTATTTAAAAATACAGAATCTTACGTCACTTCTTCGATCCATTTGGTCAAAAAACTACAGCCCTTCAATGTACAGGATTGAATGCATTAATAAATTTCGCATCCGCTTCGTATAAATCACAGCGCCATATAATATTCAAAGCTTTTCAGACGAGTAGGTGAGTGGAGCAGAGTTGGTGTAACGTACTCCAAGTTATAGAAACCTGTTTATAGTGAATCTCTGTGGCCTGAAATCTATTAAAGCGTTAGTTTCGGACTGTATGAGATATATTCACAATTTATTATAGAGATATATTTATCTGCGTATTCTTAGTTTTTATGTGGAGATGGATGATCGTAGGGATGATTTATTCCAGGACGCAATTGTTTTCTGTGGGCTAATGGCTTTTGTGACAGGTTGGTTTTGTGGGTGGTCGTTTGGCAAAATGGGTATAGTTTATTGCGTGGGCATGGCTTTCATTACCTTGGTCAGTGTTCCAGACTGGGCTTTCTTCAGGCGATATCCTGCTCTGTGGTTCACTCCACTTACAATGGCTGACAGAAAGGATATTATAGTTAATACTGAGGAGATTGTGGCTTCAAAGAAACTCAGTTGAGCAGGTAATGGATTTCAGAGTACGGATGCATTAATATTGAAGAATTAGCATATTAAGGATCCAGTGCATGCCCTATAGTACTTCCGACCACTGAGCTGAAATGTTACTGATGATTATGTATATGTCTATCCTCAGCAGGCATTATTTAGCAGGAAATGCATGGACGTGCGTATTGATCTAGTTTTCTGTTTCTTTCATTTTAAAGCATATTTTGTAAACAATATGGCTGGCAAGATGCATGATGATGCCCATAGTTTATTTCCCAACAAATATTGTGTTGCAGTGCCAATAATATTGTGCACTCATTGCTACTATAATAGTATTACTATTAATTTGGATAGATATTGAAATTTATGTAAAGGGAGAAAAAGTACTGTTTTGTGTATGAGTTAATATGTTATTTTTTTCCGTGTGGGTTTGATACTGTCTATTGGTGGTAATTTGGATAGATATTGAAATTTTTGTAAAAGGGGAGACAGTGGATTGAAAGTTTTATTAGTGTTAATTTGGATAGATTTTGAAATTTATGTAAAGGGGGAGACAGTGCATGATAAACTGTTTTGTGTATGAGTTCATATGTTATCTTTCTTGGTGTGGGTTTGGCACTGCCTATTAGTGTTAATTTGGATAGATATTGAAATTTATGTAAAGGGGAGACAGTGCAAGATGAAACTGTTTGTGTATGAGTTCATATGTTATCTTTCTTGGTGTGGGTTTGGCACTGCCTATTAATGTTAATTTGGATAGATATTGAAATTTTTGTAAAGGGGAGATAATGGATTGAAATTCTTGTTAGTGTTAATTTGTATAGAAACTGTTTTGTGTATGAGTTCATATGTTATCTTTCCTGGTGTGGGTTTGGCACGGCCTATTAGTGTTAATTTGGATAGATATTGAATTTTTGTAAAGGCGAGATAGTGGATTGAAATTCCTATTAGTGTTAATTTGGATAGATATTGAAATTTATGTAAAGGGGAGACAGTGGACTGAACTTCATGTAAAGGAAGAGATAGTGCAAGCTGGAACTGTTTTGTGTATGAGTTCATATGTTATTTTTTTTGGTGTCAGTTTGGCACTGTCTATTGGTGTTAATTTGGATAGATATTGAAATTTGAGCAAGATGCATTTGTTTTGTGTATTAGTTATTATGTTTTCTTTCTTGATGTGGGTGAGTTTTTTGATAGTTAGAGCCTTGTCTCAGCCCACTTTAATACTTTTATTGAAGTTGAAAATGTTTGCAATTTGAATTTAACTTTGCAAAGATAAATTGACCATTATAAAATTCTTCCTTTTAAATTTAAGGAAATTTTGAATCTTAACATAACTCCCACTTTAAAAATATACAATCCAAATTCATTTGTCACCATGTGATTAGTGACATGAGTTTTCCAAGATAATATTTAATTAAATACTTTTTCTACCAGAGATGGAAATTGGATGTTATTAGACTATTTACCTTTTTAATAGGGTTAAAACTTTTTTAATAAATTTAAAACTTTTTTAACATTGTTAGTATTTTTTTAGATTATCAAAATGAATAACTTTCTAAATTAACAAATTTAAGTAATGTTATCTTTTTTGAAATTTAATTCCTACTTTCCACAACAATAAAATATATGTCAATCATTTCAAACAAAATAATAAATAAATATACAATTCAATTTATCACTACTTATATAAATTTTATATTTCAAGTTTAACATTAAAGTTAGAATGACTTATTTTATAGCTATTTACATTATTGTAAATAATAAAAAGATTTTAATTATTCAATTTTTTTTTTTTTTTTACTTATTGTTATTTAAATAAAAGTTAATTATAAATTAATTTTGTAATTTTGTAATTATTTTTAATATAAAAAAATGGAAAATTAAATCATCCTCACCACCCTATCAGTGAATACTGAGTTATACTTTATAAGCAATAGCTTCACAAAAACTTTTGTTCATGATATTCAAAATTCTTCCAAACTTCTCCATGCTCCATACCTTTCCAAGAATTTGACAATCTATTTAACACTTAAGCAAATATCTTTTTGAAATCAAAGGTTGATAATTCCAACCTTTCCTTGGGAGTACAACACACGCTCCAATCTACTCAATTGAGCCGTGATTGAGTCTCTCTTCATTTTCATTTAGACTAAATAAAGTCGCATAAAAGCTTCTCAATTCTGGTATAAGTAGGTGTCCAGTGATCGTTACAATTTAGGAATAATAAATATACATGGTTGTAGCAAGGACTTTAAGGTAGATTTCATATTAGGTTCACAATGAGAGTGGTGATGTAAGGTATTTAGTGTATTGTTTTTTAGTTTTACCAATGATGGAGAGGTTTGGAATGAAAATGATATCTCTAAAAACTTGAAAGTCGTAATGAAGTTAAATCTAGACTCGTCCTATATTTACTAGTGATTCAATTTATTTATTAGTGATTCAGTTAAGAAATTACACTTAAGGAATTACATTTAAGTGGTAGCATAAAGTCTACTTCCATTGAATACTATGATAGAGGCCAAACAAAAGGTATATAGTAACTTGCACAAGAAGTCACATTCTATTCAAAGATAAGAAATAATCATTGTTGAAATGCTTATTTATTAATTATAAGTTTTCTTGTCGAAAAAATGAATTCTTCAAATCTTCTCCATTATCGCACTTCTATGCAACAATAATCAAGTGTCTGAACTTCCATCACATAGTACTAGTGGGCATCATTTGTAAATAGAAATGAAGAGTTCAATTTCTTGGTACTTAACTCTATTCATAAAAAGGCATGTCAAGGCATCAATAGATAGAGATTCAACACCATAAATGAAAGAAAAACTAAATCTAAGGATGCATCAACATAAATAGGATGAATGACCATCCCATTCAATTATATTCCTTTTGAAAATTTATATTTAGAAACAACATATTGAAATTAATGGACAATTCCATACCATACATTCCCAAAGTGCAATGATATTGTATAAAATGCATTGGCCTTTAATAACACATGTTTGSTCCAATCAAATTATCACTTTAAGCATTTTGGTAAATAATTTATTTTACAAAAGAAACAAAGMRAAACAAGACAGACTCACTACTCATTGTGGAAGTGAGCTCCTAACTCAAGCCAACCCATAAGGAAGTAAGGGACTAATTGTGGAAGTGAGATCCTAACTCAAGCCAACCCATAAGGAAGTAAGGGAAAATTTGGAAGAATACTTTAAATACAAAAATACATTGAGTTGGTTGATTATTGACTTTTTGTTTAAAACATTGCTTCATTGGTTTTAGATCATATGAAAAAAAAAAAAAAAAAAGATTAATTCAACATTGAAAGACTACTTAAGCAAAACCTTTCCCTTTCACTTCCTTCACTTTCAGGATCCTTTTTGAAATATATACAACAATAAATTTCAAGAGTAGTTTAAATAATAAGCAACAAATCCTTTTGTGATATTCAATGGACAAGATTTGAACCACACATATAGTAGAAATAAGGGGTTGATTCAATCTCAAATTATAAAGCACTAAGTCTAGTTCAAGAAGTAACATTCAAAATCAATGGGTTGATTTAATCTGAAATTATAAAGCATTAAGTCTAATTCAACAAGTAATATTAAAAATTAATGGGATTTAATCCACCATAAGTGTAAATAAGGGTTACATTCATTTATCAATGGAGGGGGTTTCCTTCCGTACTCAAGATCCTCATCTTTGACTCATAGTATTCTAGTATTGAAATTAAAACTAAAATGAAAATTGCATAATCTAAGTATGAAATTGGTAAAATAAATTTATTTTTTTTCTAATTGTAAATTGAAAGTAGAGAAAAATAACATGTACATGCTAAATAATGAGGTGTATAGGAAGAAGTGTAGTGATATTTACAAAAAAATAAGTGTGTGTCATGAAGTTCATATGTTCTATATATATTAAAGAATGGGCTATAGAGAAAGCAATTATGAGTTTTGTATGCATTTTTCCAAGCCAAATACCATCCAAAATCCAATCGGCAAGGCAAACTTGTAGGTAGAGTAAATTATGAACAAAAAACATTTTTTAAATCTTACAAAAACTCAAGACCATAAGAAAATGGCTTTCCAAATTGCAACTCAAACTTATAGGCAAAGAAAATTATAAACAAAAACCATTTTGTAAATCTTAAAAAAACCCCAAGACCTTAAGAAAATAACTTTCTCATTTGACCACATATTGATGGTGGATATTGGAGCATTTATACTAATCACAGATAAATAAATATAAACTTAAAAATATATATAAAATAAGCAACCACAACAAACTATTAATTTTAGAAGTAGTTAATAAGTTTCGACGGGAAAGTGTAGGAGATACCCTTACTATCCGCCCTTCAATATACTTAAATAGAAATTGCCAACAATTATCTCAATAATCTTACTTATTGAGTTATTTGAACCTAAAGCATTCAATAATTTCATAATAAAAACTTGAAAAACAATATAAACTATAATCTATAATTAAACATGTAAAATAAATAAGAAATCCTCACTTAAAAATGATATTTAATCTATTAACAAGTTGAGAAAAATGGTTGAAATATTAATCCACATCTTTGATTAAAGGAGAATCCTCCAAACATTGATGAGTATGGTATATTCATTAAATTGCTTTCCAAAATACATATACTGATATAAGATTCAAACATCTATTAACTTGATTTTAATTAATGATTAACAATATGATTTTTGATTATCATAAAATAATATCACAATAAATTCCATAATCCTATAAGGAAAAATATTAAACCTCTTTTTTTGAATAACACTAATTATTTCTCTATTCTTTAAATGAAATAAAATTTATTAAATACTTTTTATCCATATATGTACTTATTTATAATGAAAAGGTGAAAAAAGATTTTGCAATTTTTTTATATTTATAAAATACAAAAGTACCCTACATGGAAGGAGCACATATGGTTAAAAGTAAATGGTGATGGGGTGGTGAGGTGTTATGTTTGATTACTCATGCTTCTCATATGTTAGGGTTCATAGAGTGGAACCACACTCATGGAGAGGGAGTGACTAGACATTGTGTATTCCCTCTCTATAAAGATGTCTAGTTATAGTTGTAGTAAAGGGGTATTATGTGTTCATTTGATGAGAGTGTTTATGGGACCTTTGCAGAAGAGTTAGCTTGGTGGGAGGAAACAACTAGAACAAAGTTGCATCTTATCCCTCTCTAAGGGAGAATTGTGGCAAGAGGATTTTCAACCACGAAGATCCCATGAAGGAATGGGAAGATGTAGGGAGGTTGTATGAGACACCCCTTCCCAAAGGAACATAGACCCTCTCAAAGAAATCCACTGCTTCACATGCACTTCATATGGGTAGCTCTTGTATGAAGCAACAAGCTTATGGAGGGGATTCTATACATGGGAGTGGCATGTAATGGTTCCTCCCATGTGTTGGAGAGGTTGTGTTTCATAAAAAAACATTATGACTACATTCTACAACAGTAGTTTCCATATGAATTGAAATAATATTGAGCCAATAATAATAGAGATATCAAATGCTCACACTTGATAAACAAATTGATAAAATAAATAAATCAATTCGTAAATAATTGGTAAAATAGATAAATTTATTGACAAACATATTAAGTCTACATTATTTGAATTTTTTTAATCAGTAGAGCGTTTCTACTCACCAACATGTTTGATGACGTGGTTTCTTCCAATTTAGGTTTGGCATGGCAATCCTAAAACAACAAAACCCCCCTTTTTCCAAATTCCTCTCAATATCTCCATTTTTCACATTATTTTTAAATAGGTTATGCAAACCCATCTCT
The DNA here is from genome assembly GCA_032191745.1 of Picea mariana. Classification (NCBI taxonomy): domain Eukaryota; kingdom Viridiplantae; phylum Streptophyta; class Pinopsida; order Pinales; family Pinaceae; genus Picea; species Picea mariana. Next base: position 188,402 of record JASDQU010104366.1, on the reverse strand, counting down.
AATGAAACTACATACACATAATATATTGTTTATTATTTTTAATTTATTTTTGTCTTGACATATATCAAAAATTTAAAGTACAAACATGTATGTTCCTGATATAACTTTTTATCGTCATACACTATTAAAAGAAATGAAAAAAAAAATTATATGCTCCACTAGTACAATCCAAATCTACAATCCAAAAAATAAAATAAAAAATGTTTGATTATGTTAAAAACCTCAAACTATACACTAATGCTTGACCTTGTAATTTTAGGGCTATGATGAGTTTCATAAGTTCAAAAAAATATTAAATCGATATTAATTTTTTTGAAAAAATAGTGGTGCACAAATACTAAGAATTTTCTACAATTGTACAAATTAGTTTAAGGAAAATATATCATTCAGGTACTCAATACCTACACTAACATAAACATATGCATTATATTTTGAAAGAAAAGTAACATACCACTATTAGAAAAAATTGTATTTCACATACTTATACAAAACTTCCATAAATAAGAATTATATATTCCATAAGCTAATTTGATTTCATGCATTTCATCTTGTTACACCATATTCAAATTAGTTGTAAATGTACCTCGAATCATCCTTCCAAGTCAAAATATTATTGTGTTTCTATATTTGCATTTCCATTAATGGATCATGAGAGACCATTATTAACTTGTACTCATCCATAAACTAAATAAATCAATTAGAGTCAAATATGCCTTTAAATTCATTAAAACGTGTTAGGTAGTGGGTTAATGTCTATACACTCTATGTGGTTGTGATGGAAAATATTTGATAGCTCCACTTTAGCTTGAGAAAAATGATCTCATGCTATGTTTTTTTGTGCTCATGGAGGAGAGAGGCATCATAATGCATGCCATACTACTTGAGGGAGAGCACCATGAAAAAAGAAATCATATAACTTAGATTTTTAATTGAAAAATTAAAAGAGATAAGGCTCAATTGATTCTCCTGCAAATCATGTTGGTCTATATAAATGTTAGTTGGAATCGGAATGAATCAGTGTTGTTCTTGATATCTCTAATCCATTGTCCCATCACCTCAGTCACTTATGGCACGAAACAAAGAAACAACTTGGTCACCCCAAACAATCGCATTTCCTTACGATACATATGTTTCACTAACTATTCATTTATGCGTATGTTGATTAAAAATTATACATGAATAATTAATATTATGTCAAGTGAAGATTCACCCAACATATCACTCATGTTTGAACTAGGGTGGATTGGGTTCCTCTGAATTAAGGGAAAGAACAATAACATCAATATTTATGCTTCTGCCTCCACTTTCACTAACAATTTTGATCTAACTTCCATGATATTCCACTAGAACAGTTCACCACAACATATATTATAATATTTTGAAATATTAGATTATGCAATTTATTTCATTAGATCCCAGATTATTTATTACTAGCTTATTGCTCAAATTTATGAAAATAATTGAATAGGAAAATATAGACACCATCCACACAATTGAACACAATATGTATCCTGGGAAACTTGATATGAGAGAAAAATTAGGTAGAAGGTGAGGCCTATGCTCTACTCTATTTTCTTCGATTATGAAAATGTAAATAAAAAGAAAGGGGCACTCACTATGGAGTTGCCTATAACTTTGTGGCATGAATGGATACTATAGAAACTTCTTCCTACCTCTATTATGCTATAAAATTTCACTCCTTGGATGCTCTTCTCAACTATGGAACAAGTACAACACCAAATAATGGAACCCCTTCTCTTCATAGAAGCTCGATATTTAACATAGCCATATAGCCATCTAGGGTTAAGGTTTTTGCATCCTTAGCACTCAATTAGTGATAAGGTTTTGGACCTTCTATAATTTCTTGAAATTACACATGTAGCTATCCCCACATGTGTGTGTAATGGGAGCTAATGTGACATCCACTTATACCATGGTGTTGAACTTGCAGGAGGCACAACTTCCACATACAAGCTACGATTGAGGTGATTTTTGCACCATTGAAAGGTATCAATGTGTAGAATATTTTCTATGGGTTGTGAGCATTTCTCACAAAATTTTAACCCCCAAAAATGCCATTTGATACCTCAAAATGACTTTGGAAGGCTTTGGAAGGCCTTGGACCCCAAATATCCAAATAGGAACCTACCACTAAAATGGGCCCTGCAAGCCAATTCCTTTGATTTTTCCACCCATAAAGTACTAAGATAGATGAAAAATTATGTAATGATCCATTATGGATCATACCTCTCCATTTAGGGAGTATTTTGGTCCCAAAAATATTTTATTGAATGAGGTGAGGAAAATTTTCATCTACCTTCTCATTGGAGTACCATTTTTCCTTTCCTAGAAGTTGTCCTTTCAACCCAATTTTCCAAAGACCATGTTGCCCTTGTCTTGTAGTTCTTGACTTCTTCTGCAATACTATATATTCTTCAAACTCTGCTTGAGCTTTTGGTGTTAAGTCATCCATCGTGGGTAAGAACTCTTCCTTAGTTTCTTGATCCAACATGGAAGGATCATCGAGTTTCAAATTATCCATATTTACTACTGAGTAAATGTGCATGTATGGGGGTAGACTAAGTATATAGGAGTTATCACCCACCTTCTCCAGTACCTAAAAAGGGCCATATCACAAAGGCTTGATATTCTTAACAGGACCTTGTAGTTTGTCCTTATTTAGTTGTAACCAAACTTTGTCTCCCACTTTGAATAATTTTTTGGCTCTGCGTATATCATGTTGGGCCTTGTACCTTTACTGTGACTTCTTCAACGACTAATGTACTTGAAAATAGATCTTCCTAATATTTTCAAAAAAATTCTCTACTTTTAATGCTTCTCCAGCGGTGTCTTCCCTCACTCCTCCTTGTTATCCATAAACAACATCCAAGGGAAAAGGTTGAAAATATCCAAAGTAAGTTTCAAAAGGGGACTTATCAGTAGAAGCATGGACTGCTCTATTATAAGAGCATTGAATGTAGATCATATTTTCATCCCAGCTATTTGGATGATTTTTATTGTAACCCCTCAAAAGATATACCAACATCTTGTTGAATACTTATGTCTACTCATCATTTTGTGGATGAAATGTTGTCTATCTCTTCAACTTCATGTCCATCTTCTCCCAAAGTGTATACCAAAAGGCACTAAGAAATCTAGTATCTTGTTCTGATATGATGCTCCTTGGTATCCCAAAGTGCACCCATACTTGTTTAAAGAACATGCTTGTTGCTTCTTGTCCTTTGAATATGGTCTTTTTACAAGGAATAAGGATACACATCTTGTTGAACCTATCAAATACTACAAATAGATAGTCATGTCACTTCCTATTTGTTGGAAAACTAGACAAAATCCATGGAAATGATTTCCTAAGGCCAAGTGGGGACAAGTAAGGAATAGTATAGACCTTGATTCGTATCACTAGGCTTGTTGGTACAACAAAGTATGCATCCTATAACATATTGAGCTATATATTCTTTCATTTTGGTCCAATACAAATACCTTTGTAAGTTAGCTACTATCTTCCCAACACCAAAATTTCCTACAACCTTGGAGGTGTGATCCTCTCTGATAATTTACAATATTTCATCTTTAGGAACACAGATATTGTCTAGCTTGTAGAGAAACCCATTCTAGATATGATAGTTAGCCTTAGAGTCACCTTCTTCTACATGAATTTGTCCCTATAGTTGTTCAAACGCCTCTCTAAAGTCCTCATATTTTGTTTATGCCTCTTTGTATGCATCATGTGTAAAAGGATACATGTGCATAATAGTCCCCAAATCTGTAATATTGGATGTGGGTGGCCTTGAAAGCATGTCTGCCAAATTATTAGTGATTCCCTTCTTATACTTGATGACTAGATGAAACCATTGCAAAAACCCCATCCACTTGTAATATCTAGTTTGTTGAAGCTTACTCTGGGCCTGCAAATACTGCAATGGTTGGTGATCAATGTGAATAATGGTTTCCTTGCCCATAAAATAATGCTTCCACTTCTTAACAACTTGAACTAGGGCATATAGTTCCTTATCATATGTAGGGTAGTTCAAGTATCCCCCATGAAACATCTTCGAATGATAGCATACCAACTTATATCCTTGCATCAAAACTACTCCCATAGCATACACACTTGCATATGTCTCCACTTAGAAAGGATTTTGCAAGTTAGGAAATGTGAGAAAGGGTGCTTGACTGATCTTTCATTTTATCTCATCGAAGGATTTTTGTTGATTCTTTCCCCACTAGAAACTCTTACCACTAGTTGTTATGGCATGGAGTGGCACAACTACCATTGAAAAGGATGCTACGAAATTTCATAGGTACTGTGATACCCAAACAAAGCTCCTAACTTGAATGACATTAGTAGGAATAAGCCACTTCATGATGGCCTCCATATTTGTAGGATCTATCTTGAGTTTTCCTCCATCGATCACATACCCCAAATACATTGATGCCTGTTGAATAAATTTACATTTCTTTAGGTTTTCCAACAACTTATTCTTTTTCAGAGTCTCCAACACCCACATGAGATGTGATATGTGCTCCTTCCAGGTAGATCTAAAAACCAATTTGTCATCCAAGTACACTATTACAAATGAATCTAAATAGGGATGCAATACATCATTCATCAAATGCATAAATGTAGTTGGTGAATTACATAAACCAATAGGCATGACCAACCATTCATACATACCTTTCCTTATCTTGAACGTGGAATTATAGGCATCTTCTTATTTAACACGTACCTACACTAGTGCATTTGGGTCAAATTTCGATGGTGTGTTCAACGTAATTGCCACTTTATATTGTCAGAAGAATGACTAACATCGGACCCCCTCAAACGTCGTTTCACAGGACGTCGCTTTTCCGACAACAGAGTTTTCATCTGTATTGTGACGTTATATGATGCCACGTGTCATCATGAATTGGATTGTCCAACCCCCATATAGACGTCGTAAGACCGACGTCTAGGTCATGGCAATACCGACGTTGTGGACGTGGCAAGAGAGACGTTTTAGATGTGGCAAGAGAGACATTTCAAAGGTGGCAAGAGCGACGTTCTGAAGGTGGCAAGAGAGACATTTTAAAGGTGGCAAGAGAGACGTTTCAGAGGTGGCAAGAGAGACGTTGTGAAGGTGACAAGACCGACGGGATGAGGTATCAGCTCCGACGTGGTTGCTATGGGAGCGACACTCTTGGACGTGGCAAGAATGACGTCCTGGAGTTACCAGCTCCGATGTGGTTGCTATGGGAGCGGGACTCTTGGATGTGGAAAGAGCAATGTCCTGTAGGTGGCAAGAGTGACATCCTGGAGTTACTAGCTCCAACGTGGTTGCTATGGGAGCGACAATCTTGGAGGTGGAAAGAGAGATGTCTCGGACGTGGCAAGAGTGACGGGAAGAGAGTGAAATACGTCGCAATTACGACGGTTTTGTAGGTATTTAAAAAAAAAAAATACAATATCAATATCAAGACCTATGAAGCAAACAAACAACTCCAGGCAAGGAACTAGTGACAACTAGAGAGTCTGAAGATGTTTAATTGTTGATTTCTGCCTAGAGTAATTCTTCCTATAATTATGATCATACTCGTTGCTAATTTGAAGATTGTGAGCCCCTCCATTAATATGTTTGCATCCCTCTTCGAGCCATCACAGAAGATTAGTATGTCATACACAAAGAGTAGATGGGTAATGGCCAGCCCATTTGAGATTTTGATACCAGAGAAACGTCCTCCCACCTTTACCTCAGTCAAAAAATGGCTTATGCTTTCTGCTACAAGTAGAAAGAGTAGGGGAGACAGCGGGCAGCCTTGTCAAATTCCCCTCTCTTGAAAAAAGTTTGTGGCTGAACCATTAAGTAAAATGGAAAAGGAGACCGAGTTTAATCATGCCATTATCCAGTTGACAAAATACAGTCCAAAGCCTAGATGTATCAGAAGCATTCTGATGTATAACCAGTTCACCCTATCGAAGGCTTTGGATAGATCTAGTTTTATCATTGCTTCTCTCATCTTCTTTAGTTTGATGTTGTGCATACCTTCTTGTGCTACTCCGATTGCCTCATGAATTTGTCTACCTTCAAGAAAGCCGAACTATTCTCCCAAGATGTGTTTTTGAGAGGATTACTTTTTGAGCGTTCTCGAGCATCAACCGCTGTGAACATCCAACCCAGGAGTAAGGATTCCAAGATCTTAACCACTGCTAAGTTGTCCCCTAGAGTTTCCTGCAGTAGAATGACATATGGCGAGCACTGTTCAACCAATCTTCGTAAGGACGATTTTTTATTGGGGTTCGCCAACCCCTGACAGTTGGAGAGGATTTTCATGAGGTAACTCCATCCTGGGGTGGCTTTTCTCTAAGTGCCCATTCAATCGAAGATTGTCTGCCTGAAGCCAGATCAATTCTAGCTCGATCTTGTGCCATATATAAATGTGATTTACAACCCCTGCTTTTGCCCACCGATTGTGTCTGAGGTAGTGACCCCAGTCCCCTGCCCGAGGTCATGGGAGAACCACTCTCCAAGGGATCCTCTTTGATCACCGATCTGATCCTAAGGTGGTAATATACTCTATTATCTTCAGAAGAGGAGTCAATAGAGGCCGAGGGAGTGTCGAGGGTAAAAGGGAGATTGGTAGGAAGCAAAGTTTCCAGGGAGGTAGGGGAGGGGATGATAGTTGTAGAGGGAGGGGCATTTATATCTGGTGTATAAGGTAGTTCAGTGGAGGTCAAGAGCCCAATCAACGAAGTAGATTCTAACTCCCCCAAGTTTAAGGAGGGTGTGACTAGCAAAGGTGCAAAGATCGACGAGGAGGAGGAGAAGGGGAAGTGTAGGGAGGCTAGACTGGCACAGGATAGAGACTCAAAAAAAACAAGTGGGGCAAAAGACTCCAAAGTAGTATGAGAAGCAGCTAAGATTGACATACCCATTAATTCGTGTTCTCGTTGGAGGAGATGATCCAGGGAAGGTGAGGAGAGAGGACCAGTAGCCAAAGGCACTTCCTGCCCCAAACCCTGATGGCACCCTCTGTTTGAACCCTGACCCGCCGATCGATTATCTCCAATGTTCTGCAGAACCTATCTTTTGAAGTCCCCTATGCCCTGTTGTGGTTCCACTTCTTTCGCAGAGGAGAGATGGAGGAGCTTGTCCCTCTTGTCATTCGGTCTTTGCCCTTGATGGATATTAGACAGTTTGCCACACCGTGCCCATAGACATGGCATCTATGACACATAAATGGGATTCCCTCATAGTCCAGGGTTTGTACAAAATCCCCAGTGGTCGATTCTATGAGAAGCTCCTGATATAAACCCTTCCACAGATTGATTAGGACCAGTATGTGAGTCACTGTCATAAGACCAGTGACTTCAAAGGACATATCTGCCTCAAGGTAACTTCCCAGAAGATTTCCAATTGCCGCAAATCGATGTGTATTCCAGTATTGCATTGGGAGGCTCGGGAGTCTAACCCAAATGGGTTCCTCATCGACCCGCTCACACTTCGCATCAAAGGTAGGTGTCCATCATTTGAGGAGGGTCGGGGTAGCTACGATGCTCCAAACCTTCTTAAGAACCCAATCTACATTAGTTGTGGAAGATAAAACAAAAGTGAACCACCCTCTGGTAAGTAGTCTGGTATGGGGAATCTTGGAGATCTCTGGTAGCCAGTAGTTATGTACCCAGCTTTTGAGATAAGCCATGCCTAGTTTTTTCCCTCTGACCCTACCCACCACTGCTCTTTCGGATAGATCCAAAACCTTTTCCATTGCTACGTCCTCCCCAAAGACAAGTCTCCCAGCACCAGTTCTTTCCCTGGTACACCTGATAGCTTTAACCGATCGTCCTTCTGAGCTGTGTTGGGTGTTGTTTGAATGATCCCCCCTTTGTGTAGTAGGAGTGTGTTTCTTGTTTTCAAAGGAGATGTCCGGAGGAGAAGAAGAGTTGGCTAATACACAAACAAGCCTGGAAGATGGCAGCAGGAGCACTTTCAACAGAGGTTTATCCACCTCCTACACCCACACAACAACTAACAAAAACATGGAAGGGACCTGGCATAGGCTGAGTTGATCTGAAACTAAAGGAGGCCAAGCACTGTCACAAAGGAGGCTATAATATCAGTCACAAGGAGGCCGCAAATACTTAACCAAGGAGGCCACAGACCAAGAGAGCAGTCTGCCACTTTCTTTAGGAGGAATGAATGAGTGTGTGTAAAAGTGAACAGGGAGGGGTGCATACTTATACTTTGAGGCAAGGGTTAGGGTAAAAAGAAATATAATTAAAATATGGGAAAAGCATAAATGCATATAGTTGTTGCTCATCTATATTAAATGGAGAGTCTGCATAGATAGTTGCGTATATACACTACTTTGACAAGGACTAGTTTGGCATAGAGAAAATTATGTTTAGACATGATCTCATCATCTTTATGTAAGCACAACCCCATCAAATTTGAGGATCCCAAAAATGCGATTTAGATTTGGATTCAAAAATGAAATACTGTATACATTGATTCAGATTCATCATAGGGTCAATCAAAAACTGTTTCTTTGACGATAATAGATGTAAGTTTTGCATAATGGATAATTATTAGATCGCCATAATTATTCAAACATTTTCTACCCATTACATTTAAAAAAATATGCATTTACACTTGAAACTGAGAACAAGACGAGATATTGACACTCACTACCAATCAATAACACTATCTTTAACCAGTATTGTCCTTAACTCCATCAACATTGTACCAAAGGGGCATAAATAATCAAATCAAGTCAAGCAGTGAAAGAATCAAATGTTTCTTGACTGAACAGTGTGATACCTTTGCAAAAGTGCTTTCCCTGTATAGTTGTCTCATTTTTCTGTTTGCTGCCCCATTGGAAATAGATGGCAATTTTTATTTTCATACAAAATATTTTCTATTTTATTCCTTTGATAATCTTTGCAATACAAAAATTCATAAAATAGCCAAGATTTTTCTGAATTACAATATGCTTTGCTCATGCACTTTGTTAAGAGTAAGGCATATGCCTGCACAACCCTCCAACAAACTCAAACATCACTGGTTTTCCGTATAACTGCAAATTTCCTTTCAAAACTTGATGAAGACAATAGGAATTTTTTTATGCCAAAGCTCTTGCAGAACAAACTCATACCCTTTCCAAAGAATAGGTTTGACCAACATTGGCATGTAAGGGATCACCATGTCCCTTGCCTGTAAAGGCAAATAAACATTCATAGTAAGGAACAGTAAAAGAGTAATGCATTTTTAAAGATTTATTTCTTTCTTCTCAAAGTCCTGTCAAAAGATATAAAACGGACATCTCAAGAGCTCACACTTTCTCAAACCCCTCAGTTCTGTAGGCAACCATCTATAGAAAAATAAAGTTTGATATCTTGAGAAACGTTTTCCAAAAATCTATTACTACTTAATGACCACATCAAAAATTAATCTTAGACGATTTAAATAATCCCTCAATAATATGGTCAGATT
>JASDQU010104366.1:147534-160313 GCA_032191745.1 Picea mariana | reverse complement strand
GTGTTCCAGCAGTCGTGTTCCAACAGTCGTGTTCCAGCAGTCGTGTTCCAACAGTCGTGTTCCAGCATTCATGTTCCAGCATTCGTGTTCCAGCATTCGTATTCCAGCATTTCTTGTGCGTGTTGCGTGTTGACATCCTTGACTGCTCCATAACCGATTGCCATCAATGACAACCTTAACCATCTGCGTCAGTCTTCTGTTATAGCCATATCTCCAACAAAAGGTATCTTTCCATCTAGGGCTACTCCCCCTAACTGAATTGTCCTTGAGGATACTCCCCCTGACTGAACTCTTCCTGAAACTGATCTCCCGACTTGAACTGTCCTCTTTATGGTGCTTCCTCGTGTAAATATAAGACATATAAGATAAGTATTCAAAAGAATTCATTTTGGAGTAGAAATTACTCTGAGTCTATGGAAAAGATACTCAAAGGAATCCCGTGGAAGTGGTTTTGTAAAGATGTCTTCCACTTGTTCTTTTGTGCCTACATATTCAACTCTTATGTTCATATCTGCAACCTGTTCCCATAGAAAGTGATACTTGATTGGAATGTGCTTTGTCTTGGAGTGCATCACTGGGTTCTTTTATATATTGATGGCGCTTATATTATCACAATAGATTGGAATGGGCTCATCATACTCAAACTGTATATTTTTCAGAGTTTGTTTCATCCATAGAACCTCTGTACAAAATCTTGTTGTTGCAATATACTCTGCCTCCGCTGTAGATAAAGATACTAATGATTATTTGTTTCTTAGATAAGATACTAAACACTCACCCAAGTAGAACGTTGCTCCACTGGTGCTTCGTCAGTGATCAATGCAACCTTCCCAATCTGCATATGTGTAGGAAATAAGTGACAGATCCTTTCCTTTTGGATACCATAATCCAAACTATTTTGTTCCTTTGATATATCTGAAAATCCTTTTCACTACTATGACATGTGATTCCTTTGGTGTTGCTTGAAATCATGCCACCTGTCCAACTGCCTACATTACATCTGGTCTGGATGTTGTCACATATAGTAAGCTACCAATCATTGACCTGTATTGCCTCTGGTATGTAGAATTTGAATCATCATCTTTGCTCAACTTGCAACTGGTTTGCATAGGAATGGTAACTGGTTTGCAATCTTCCATTCTGAACCTCTTTAGCATTTCTATGATATACTTAGTTTGAGAAATAAAAATTCCTTGGTTGCTTTGACATATCTGAAGACCCATAAAGAAGGATAGTTCTCCAAGTAATGACATTTCAAATTCATTTTGCATATCCTTTGCAAATTTCTGGCTTAACCTGTCATCAATACTTCCAAAAATAATATCATCAACATAAAATTCAATTAATAAAATAGTATCTTGAGTTACCTTGATGTAGAGGTTGTTTTATGCACTTCCTTTTCTGGACCTTGCCTGCTATAGATATTTATCCAGTCTAGAGTACCATGCTCTAGGAGCCTGTTTTAGACCATATAAGGCCTTCTTCAATTTACACACATCATATGCGTTCTCTGACAACTGAAATCCTTCAGATTGTTCAATGTAGACTTCTTCTTCAATTTCCCCGTTCAGAAAAGATTATTTCACATCCATTTGATACACTTTAATATTCTTAGAGCATTAATAAGCTAAAATAAATCGGATTGCTTCCATTCTGGAAACTGGGGAAAATGTCTCTTCAAAGTTGATTCCTTCAACCTGTTTGTATCCTTTACATGCCAATATAGCTTTGTTCCTTGTAACCTATCCATCTTCATTCAATTTATTTCTGAATACCCACTTTGTGCCAATCACATTCTTACTCTTTGGTGTTGGAACCAATTCCCAAGTGTCATTCTTCTCTATTTGATCCAATTCTTCATCCATGGCCTTATTCCAATATTCATCCTTGTTGGCCTCTTCAAAACTATTTGGTTCAATCATAGATGAGAGTGCTAGGTGCATTTGTTCTGGTAAACAGATTCTTCTTCTAGTCTCAACTCTTGCATCATTGTTTCTGATAATCTGATCTGAAGGATGATTCCTCTGTACTCGTTTGCTAGGTGTATTTGGAGGCACTTGCTGAACTTTATCTTCTACTTTTGTTTGATCTTCTTCATTTTTCCCTTCTACTTCTTCTTCATCTTCTGATTCTTCTTCGTAAAGTTGTTCCATTGACTCATTTTCTTCTTCCTTTAATTCTCATCCACTTGTTTCATCAATTGTTACATTGATGCTTTCCACAACTTTGTTCAACTGCATATTGTAACACTTGTATTATTTTCTTGTACTTGAGTAACCAACAAGTAATCCTTTGTCCAAACGAGAGTCAAGATTTCCCATTCTTCCATCTTATCTTTTGATGTAGCATTTTCTTCCAAATACTCTGAAGTGATTCACATTTGTTGGTCTTCCTTTCCATAGCTCGTAGGGAGTTTTTTCAGTGTTGTTTCTGAGCATTACTTTGTTTTGAATGTGAACTGTTGTATGCACTACATATGTCCAAAAAATATCTTTCAATTTGGAATCCATTAGCATTGTTTGCGCCATTTCTTGTATTGTCTTGTTCTTTATTTCAACAACTCCATTCTGTTGAGGTGTCCTAGCAGCGAAGAATTTCCTTTTTATTCCACATCTTCTGCAGTAGTCCATAAATTCCTTTGAAGTGAAATATCCTCCATTATCAGATCTCAAACATTTGATTTTTGAATCCATTTCATTTTCAACCATTTACTTGTAGACCTTGAAGTTTTCAAAAGCTTTTGACTTATTCCTGAGAAAGCAAACTGCAATCCATATTGTATAATAATCAACTAGTAACATAAAGTATTTCTCACCTTTTAAACACTTTGTTGTAGTTGTTCCAACTAGATCAGTATGCACAATTTCCAGTGGTCTTGTCGTTGAGTATTCCTTTGATTTGAACCTGGTGTTTGTTTTTTTTCCTTTTTGACAATGCTTGCATAAAGTGTTGGTTGGTTTGTGATCTAGGGAATTTCTCTAACTGCTTCCTTTATGCTAACTTTGAAAAGGTTGTCAAAGTGTATGTGACCCATTCTTCTGTGCCATAGCCAGGATTCATATTCCTTTCCTAGACAACACTTTTCATTTCCAATTTCACTTAATACATATCTGTTGCTTGAAGTTCTTGCAACTGTTGCAATCAATTTTCCTGAACGTATTTTTCTTATCTCGCACTTCTATGAATCGAAAGTAATTTTATGACCTTGGTCACACATTTGACTTACACTTAGAAGATTATGTTTCATATCTTCTACTAGTAGAACATTTTTTGCCTTGGTATTCTTGTTTCCAATTCTGATTGTGCCTTTTCCAATGATTTTAGCTGAATCATCATTTCTGAACAAGACGGATCCATCTCTTTCCTTTCTTAATGTAAGAAACTTCTCTTTATCACCTATAATGTGTTTTGAACAACCACTATCAACATACCAACCACGTTTCTTCTGCTTAGCTTGTAGAGCGAGTGTGCATTCTTCATTGCTATATTGATTCAGATTTTTTATCCATGTCCTCTTCTGAGCTTCATGTCTATGATTGTTGTTGTTCTGTTGTGGTTCTCTAGGAGGGATTGTCATTCTGCAATCTTTGGCCATGTGTCCAAATTTGTTACACTTGTAGCATTCCACTTCAGTGCTCAATGATTCAAACATGTTGTAACTTGTTCTCTGTGTTTCACTATGCCTTCTTGGATAACCCTTTTGTGTATGACTTTCAAAGTTGTTTATGTTCCTAATGTTAGATCTGCAATTCACAGCTTTATGTCCAAAATTATTACATGTATAACATAAACCAAAAAAGATAGTTTGATACCTGGGAGCTGAAGATCTTCTGAAAGGAGTTACTCTTATGAATCCTTCTTCTTCCTAAGGCCTATCTATTTCTGTCGGTTGTTGATTCTAAAATCTGAATATTCTCGGTGGAGGAGTGTCTCTGTAATCTTCCTTGTAGGTCTTCCTATCCCCTTTGATTGTTTCTGCATAGCTTTTTGGATATGCTTCTTGTTCTGTTGTTTTGGAGCTTGATCCATTTTCTGTCTTATTGTATCCAAGTTCAGACTTGTCATGATAAGGCTTTTGATTGCTGATAATGTCATCCAAAACTTTTGAGTTGTTCTGCATATTTTCTTTTGAAGATCATTTCTTAATGTGACACTCTTCTTCCAAATTTCCAATGATCCTGTCTCTTTCTTCTAGCTTTTATTTGAGTTCTTCTTCAATTCTTTTATCTTCTTCTATTTAAACCTTCAAATTTGTGATCATTTGTTCTAGTTCATGAGTGTCTTCTGTCTTGTCTAGTTCCACTTGTAGCTTCTTGTTTTTCTTCTTTTATCTTCTTATAACTTCTATGGCACACAACAATTCTTCTCGGTAGTCAAATTCTGCCTCTTCATATTCTTCTTTGGTGTCTTCTTTATCAGAGTCTTCTACTTCCATGAATAGAACTCTTTCTGTCTCACTATCACTAACTTCATCTTCATCTGATGAGGAGATTTCTTCTTTAGTGCATAAGTTTTTTCTTGAAATATTTCTTTGTGGTTCTTTTGACTTTATATGTTTGTTTTCTATTTGAGTAATATTCATCATTCCTCTTATTTTTCTTATGAGGACATTTGTTAGCAAAATGACCAATACCAATACAATTAAAACAAATCAATGGAAGCTTACCTTTATATATGTCGTTGGTTCCCTTGTTCAATATTTTGACAAAGTTGGCCACTTCTTCATCATCTTCTGACATGTCACTGTTGTTGTTATGTTCTTATTCCTTTTGCTTTCCCTTTTTCTTTGACCTTTTGGATTCTTTGAAAGCTGCTTCTTTTATATCTAGATTTTTCTATTCAATTCTTATTTCATATGCTGTGAAGATTCCATGTAGTTCATCCATTCTTATTGAGTCTATATCTGCTCTTTCTTCTAGTGTTGATATCTTAGGATCAAATATCATAGGAAGAGATCTTATTACCTTTTGAACAATTATAGATTCTTTAATTTCTTCTCCCAATCATATGATTGCATTTACTGTTTCATCGACTCGTAAGAAGTAAGCTACAATATTCTCATCTTCCTTCATCTTTAGTTGTTCGAACTAACCTCTGTAAGTTTGAAGCTTTGTTGCTTTGACTTTTGAGTCTCCTTCATAAATATTTTGAAGCTTGTCCCAAATCTCTTTAACAGATTTACAATGAATAACTTTAATGTATACCGATTCACAAAGACCATTCAGAAGTGGATTTGTGGATTTGGAATTATTTTGACCGAGTTTTATTTATCTTTCATTTGTCGACGAGACTGTTGGTTCTTTGTATCCATCTACAACTGATTTCCAAATTTCAAATCCCTGTGCATGCATATATGTTTTCATCCTTCTACTCCAAAATGCATACTTTTATCCATCAAACTATGGTATTCCATTTTTATACATGTTGTTTCTCTCCATGATCTACCTTTTAGTGGTTAAACTGATTTCTGAAGGAACCTGCTCTGATACCAATTGTTGGATTACTGGGAGGGGGGTGAATCAATAATAGAGAAATGCAATATTTTTTAATCACAAAATGCAAGAGTTATATCAATGTAGCATTATCATCCAATAGTTGCAGAGTAAATAAACAATCAACAAATGAGCAATCATACACATACATAATACACCAGTGTTTTTACGTGGAAACCCAAAGCGGGAGAAAACCACATAATCCTTTTTCTTATATGTCTTTGAGAATTACATTCATTGGAAGCACCAACTTCCTTTGTTTTCTAACTGCAACTAGAAGGAGGCTCCAACCCCCTAGTTTCTCAGGCTACAACCTGAGGTAAGCTCCAACTCCCCAATTCTCTAGATACAACCAGAAGGAGGCTACAACCCTCTATGTTCTCCAGCTACAACCGGAAGGTGGCTACAACCACTTTTCCTTCCCCTGTCCAACCGCTCTGACGTAGAAGTAGAATGATGGAACCACTACCACATTATCACTATGAGATATACCGATGTAACAACCTGTACCACTGACCTACAACCAACCTATACTACTGCCCTTCAATCAATCTGTACCTGAACTTAACATGTATCAATCAAATACAATAGATAGACGACCTGTAGTTCTACAACATGTGTATGTACGCTCCCTATCTATACAACAGTCTATGTATGTACGCATCATGTCTTTTATGAATCATGTGTATGCCTTATAAAACTATGGATACACAACCTATAGTTTTGCAACATGCATATGTATGCGCCCTATCTATACAACAACCTGCATATGTATGCATCCTTTCTATTATGTAGCCTGTGTGTACCTTCTGAAAACTTGGGTTTTCTTTCTTCTGAAAACTTCTGATCCTCTGCAACTTCTTTCACATAGATTTGGAACCTGTCACTATATTCAGACTGTAATAGTACTCTGTGCATGCATCCTCATACATATTCTTTACCCAAAAACTCTATATCTCTCTCTAGTCATGTGCCATATAAGTGGGTGTAATCATGAACAAGTATAATAACCCTCACATAATCTAGACATCAAACCCTTGCTGATGTTCAACCTCTCAATACATCAACCACTTCACAAATACAATCTCTCAACCATGTACCACAAAAGCCCTTATCCATATGCCAAGAAATACAAGATGTGCCTTAACTCTAACAAGAAGTATCAATGATAAATATTGATTATACGAACACTGCATTTCTATAGATCTAACTTATACAGAAGATCCCATACAACCACTAATCTCTCTAGGGAGAATCCTCAAATCTCCATAACCATTTCTCATGCATACATAAAATCCAACTACTCATAGAAATAAGACATACCTTTTGAACCAATGGATAGATATGATGTATCTGATCACTGTAGACCTTTCTGGGAGCTTGATCTCAGAATCTAGAACCTCGACATCTTCATCTTCTCAAGTTTCTATGGATTTACCCTCATGTATGTGCCCTAATACACTATCAACCCGCATATGTACGCACCCTAATACACTATTATCCCGCGTACACCTCATAAATTAGGGTGTTTTAGTATTCACTGTAATTCTGAAACTTTCACCGTTAACCCTTCGTGCTACCTCAAAATTTCACAGCTTCAGATGTATCAATGAGTACTTGCAATAAGCCTTACACAACAATAAATATTCAATATGTTCAAGTGTAATTTGAGAGAGATACCCTTGCCTCTTATTTATACTTTTATGTAGCTTCCTCAAGGGATTACCTTCTAACCACTTTCCTTATTTTAGGGTTAACCCACTTCTAACCACTTGTCCACTTAACTTAACCACTTTCCACAATTAGTAAGTTCTCCATTAACTTTATTATTTAAGTAATTTATTTTGCATCTACCTTGACTTATAGTACACTCATCACTTCACGTTATTATTTAAATAATTTCTTCTTTGCAACCACTTTGACTACTTTGACCTTTTGGGGCTTCTAGATGACTCATGAGGGTTCTCCAACTTCACATGGCCATAACTCTCTAATCATGAGGAGTTATGTGACGTTCCACATACCGTCGAAAATGGCATGACATGTACTATCCATATAGAATAGTATTACCTAAAAATAGATCAAAACTCATACCATTATCCATCAAACAAACTTGGTTCCATTACCCAAACCTTTGTGCTACCGGAATTCGCTACTGAACTTTCTTCAAGGGTTGACATCAAAGACAACCAACCCAATTAATCAATAGGGGCAATATTGAAGAAAACATAATAGTGTTTTCTCCAATATTACCTCTACCCCCACCCTCATATATGAGGGTGGATATAAGATTGTAATATTGGAAAAAACATAATAATGTTTTATCCGATATTACCCCACACCCCCACCCTCATATAGGAGAATACTATGAGGGTGGGGGTGTGGGGTAATATTGGAGAAAACATTATTATGAGGGTAATATTGGGGATGAAGGGTAATATTGAAGAAAACTTTATTACGAGGGTGGGGGTGTGGGGTAATATTGGAGAAAACATTATTATGTTTTTTTCAATATGAGGGTGAGGGTGGGGGTGGGGTGTAATATTGGAGAAAACATTATTATGTTTTCTCCAATATTACAACCCACTGCCACCCTCATATTGGAAAAAACAGAATAATGTTTTCTCCAATATTACCCCCCACCCGCACCCTCATATTGGAGAAAACATTATATGAGGATGGGGGGTAATATTGGATAAAACATTATATGAGAATGGGGGTAGGGGTTAATATTGGATAAAACCTAATAATTGTTTCTCCAATATTACCCTGCACCCCCACCCTCATAATAATGTTTTCTCCAATATTACCCCCCATCCCCACCCTCATATATGAGGGTGGGGGTGGTTTTCTCCAATATTAACCCTCGCCCCCATGATCATTTATGAGGGTGTGGGTGGGGGGTAATATTGGAGAAAAATAATAATATATGAGGGTATGAGGGTGGGGGTGGGGATGGCAGTAATATTGGAAAAAACATAATAATGTTTTCTCCAATATTATCGCCCGCTCACCCCCCTCACCCCCACCCTCATATATGAGGGTGGGGAAAGGGTGTAATATTAGATAAAACATTATATGAGGGTGGGGGCGGGGGTTAATGTTGGGGGAGGGGGGTAATATCAGAGAAAAAATTATATGAGGGTGGGGGCGAGAGTAATATTGGAGAAAACATAATAATATATGACGGTGGGGGCGGAGGGTAATATTGGAGAAAACATAATAATGTTTTCTCCAATATTACCTCCCTCCACCACCCTAATTTATCCAATATTACCCCCCATCCCCACCCTCATATGGTGGTGGGGGGTAATATTGAAGAAAAAATAATAATGTTTTCTCCAATATTACCCGGGTGGGGGTGGGGGGAAATATTGGAGAAAAAATTATTATATTTTCTCCAATATTACCCCCTACCTCCACCCTCATATAGGGATGGGGGAGAATATTTGAGAAACAATTATTATATTTTCTCCAATATTACCCCCATCCCCACCCTCATATAGGGTGGGGGCAGGGGTAATATTGGAGAAAACATAATATGAGGGTGAGGGTGGGGGTGGGGTGTAATATTGGAGAAAAACTTACCCCCACCCTCATATAGGGTGGGGGTAGGGGGTAATATTGGAGAAAACATAATATGAGGGTGGGGGTGGGTGGTAATAATATGAGGCTTGGGGTTTTTCCTTGACCCTTTTAGATACCATGGTATGATTGTACCTTTAATTTCTCAAGTTGAATGAGATATTTTAATAAATTATTGATATATAAATGTTATTGAAATGATGATGATATTGTACAATGGGGTCGGATCAATATTAGTCTAAGGTTTCCTTTTTGAATAGTCATGACTTATTTATTAATTAATTTATTGTTTATTTATTATTTTGCATTATTTATTGTGTATATTATGTTCATACCATTTTTTCCTCTTCAAAATTGTTTTGTCCTCAAAGAATTTGTCTTTCCTTGCAAAATTTCATGTTGTTTCTGGGTTTGTTGGTAAATACTCATTTGCAGAGAAAATGTGGGATTTGTAATTTCTATTCACAAAATATCTCGGCTTCCTGAACCATATAGATTATAGCTCTTCCCTTACCATTTGAATTGCATGAATTGTTCTTGTAGATTTGTGGCATACTTTCCTAGTTACACCAACCATTTTGCTCCTAAGAACATGTATATTCCACAAAGAGGTAGTGCGTAGTACCTAGTTTGTAACTCAAAAATTTTGATATTTATTGAAACTTTATGGCATCATCCAACTCCTCATATGGGTTGGCCATCGATAGTCGTAACCATGAGATATTTGACATGATACACAAAAATATTTAATTTTCTCGCGAGATTAATATCCACAAAATTGTGGGTGCTTCCTAAATCTACTAATATTGTGATATCTTTTCCTTTTAGGCTTCCCTTGAGCTTCAAATTATTTGTTTTTATTCTTTCTGTGATTGTTTCAAACAAAATTTTGGGTTTTATGTATTGACTATTATGGATGGTACCACTATTCCTCAAATGAGGTGGAATGTAATGAATTGTAAATGATTGCATTTGTTTTTCTCGGATTGTAACCTTGTCATTTTACTTGCAACCCTATGTAATGCAAGTGATTGATGCTAATGATGCGGTTGTTGATTCTTCTTCATCTGAATATGACATGTCTTCTTCAACATGAACCTCTACCTCTTTTCCATCAATGATTTTGTAATGATATAGTTGTTTAGATGCACATCTATGGCCTGCAAACCATTTTTTACCACATTTACGACATTTATTTTTCTTTATGCTTTCTTCTTCATCATCATAGTTGCTTATGGAAGTGTCTTATGTGTTTTCATCTTCATTTTTGCTAGGCTTATGATTACTACATTTGTGACCCAGTGACCAATTGTATCCACAAAACCTATAATCAATGTCTTTTCATCGCGAATATGTCCATGTTTCCTTTTTGTTGTAGTCTCATGAGTTCTGTAAAAAACTCTTATTCTTTGATACCTTGAAATCTTTAAAAAAATCATTATGAACTTTGTCCAACTTATTTTGTAATCAATTTTCTTCCATCTCCCTCCTTTTGCATGGATGCATGCCTAATTTTCTTTTCATCAGTATATATGTCATAGATTTTGAAATATTCTTTAGCTTTATTAAACTAGGATACTCCTAATTTTTCGTTCCCTTCAAATTTGGATAACTCGAGTTTGGCTCTTAATGGATATGAAAGTTGGTATAAGGAGGACATGGGTTATGAACTACCATACCCTGAGGTATGTTTGTTTGGGAAACTGCTATGTTGGATGGGGGTATACTTATTTGGGTATTGGGCCAGTTAGACGGGGGAATATGTAATTGTGGTATGGTTGTATTTAGCGGGGGTATATCCATGTGTTTATCGGAGGCACTAGAAGGGCTCAATGGTGGATTAGTAACATTTGAATAATTTTGCAATGGGTCAACATTGCCTTGAGATTTTGTTATTAGTCTTATTAATTCTTCATGACTGTTATCCATCTTGGTATTTAATTTTACTTGCTCCAGTTGTAATTTGGAAACTTCCTCATTCATCTTAGACTGTTGATCTAGTAAGTTGTCACTATTTTGGTTGATCTGCTCCTACAATAAGTCATGCTTTTCTTGCAATTCGTCCATTTTTTTTATTGAGCTTGCTTATTCTCATCATTCTAGTTACTGACAGAGTTGTTCGATCTACTTGTTGCTAATTTTGTAGCACGACCAAAATTTTTATGTTTTCCTTCATAATTAATTTGTATGGTTGGAAATTAATTAATTAATTGTATAATTAGTACATAAATAATTAAATAGTTTATAATTAACCGTGCAAAATTTTTTATTTTCCTGTAAAATTTGTAATGTTTAATTTGTACGATGATTAATTCCTTAATTTGGTTGTTAACTTGTACAGAGATTAATTTGTACAATGGTTGTATAGACACAATTTGATGGCAAGTTGAATACGACAGATGTACGAAATTGTACAAAAGTTGTGGTACGAGTGGCAGTTGTATGGAATCGTACGCATGGGTATAGAAAAGTGGTGGCATATGTATGACAGAAAATGGTGGTGTGTAGAAAATTAAAAAGGCGATGATTGAGTACGATCGTGTCCATACGGGAATCGACAAGAGATGTGATGCAATAGATTGTATAGCGAACATAACAACGTATGGAACAAGTACAGAATTGGCATCAGATGTTAATTTTCTTAACTAGCTAATTCAACCAAGACGTTGCTCTAATACCAATTGGTATGATTGTACCTTTAATTGCTCAATTTGATTGAGATATTTTAATAAATTATGTATATATAATTTTTATTGAAAGAATAATGATATTGTACAATGGGGCCTGACTTAATATATGGCCTAAGGTGCCCTTTATGAATAGTAATGACTTTTGGTCATGAATTATTTATCAATTTATTTATTATTGTATTTATTTATTATTATGCATTATTTATTATGTAGCTTATGTTCATAACATATCATTTTAGATTTCAGAAAGTAAACTCTATTGTTCATGGGTTGAAACTTCACAAATGTAGACACTAACAAAAACACAAAGACAATTGATATATTTATGAATCCCGCCACTAGAATATCTCCCAGATCCGTCATCTCTCCTTTCTTCTTCTTCCTTCGAAATCTCTCTTTTGCAATAAATTCACCCCCCAAAACCCTCAATCAGACTGTATAATATGCACAGATAGATGACAATAATATGAATTCCTAGCATAACATCACAACCAATCAAAGACAAGTTGAGTCAAGTTGGGGTTTCCTAGTTAAATGAGAATAATTGAATCGTAATTGTGTACAAGTGAGGAGTTGGATAGAGAAACAATTATTGGCAATGGCATAAACAAATATTTTGATCTTGGAATTTGGGGCTATGGTATATGTGTTGATCGACAAGGTAAAGTAGGTAGAGATTATTGTCCATGACTCCCGAGTGGAGGGTCTTTCCATTTTCATATTTGTCCTAACCACTCCATGATATTGTAACTATGAGCTTGTACCTAGGATGACCTTACCTTGGGGAAGCTTATACAGTACATCTGTGCAGTGCATTCAAAGCCACAATGTCGCTTGCATTCAAAGTCACGGGTAGTTTGACCATTTTGACATAATTTTGATATTAAATTTTTTTGATCTTATTTTTTGGTTATGATAATTGATATCCCTCCTCTTGAGGTTTATGGTTTTATAGTGGTGTAATCCATCAAACTTAAAAGTGCTTTATTGAAGTTTTTTTTTTTTTTTTTTT
>JASDQU010104366.1:120829-131024 GCA_032191745.1 Picea mariana | reverse complement strand
ATTATCAAGCCTTCACAACAAGGTTCAAGGATTTCAGGAATAAAAAGAAGTTTGGCTCCAGGAAGAAACCAAATCAAGAGAAAGATATGTGAATAATACAATGCTTCAATTGTCGAAAGTATGGTCACTACAAGAATCATTGTTAGAGTTAAAGAAAAGGAAGGAAACACATGAAGCATCAGTTGCCGAAGAAAGGGAACCCTCAAATAAATACAAGAAGGACAAAACCAACTTCTTCTTCTAAGACAAGGTAATAATACTCTTCATAGTTCTTGTACATACCATGTTTTGCATATCTATTTCCTAGAAAATAATATGTTCAAAGAGAAACTATACCTATGGAAGAACCACAAGATAAGGATTGTTATCACAATGACTATAAGTCAGGAAATACGCATGAAAGTATGAAGTACATCAACAAACCCCTGGTAACAATTCATGTGGAAGTTATTACATAAGTAACAACTGCAAGATAAGCCAAAATCAGAATCAATCTTGAAGAAACCTAGAAGAAGTAAAGACAGAGAGAAGTCAGCAATCAAGAAGAAATTGGAAAAAGACTTGTGACACTTTGCAGAAGGAAATAAGGATGCAGATGGAAGCATGGAATCTGTTAAATGGAGGGAGTAGATTATATATTTCCAAAAGAAGAGCATGCATTCATGCATGAAGCAAGGATTAGGAGGGAGATAATCCTAAATTAGATGGTCCATTGAAGATGATGAGGTATCTATCCATGGTAGCAACCATGAAAAGACAACACATGTTCAGTGTGACTTTAGAAGAAGTCTTCTTCGAAAAGAAGCCTTAAAGTATCCATGGTTGTCCATCCACATCCATGATCCTATGATGAAAGAAAGAAGTTGGAATCTTCAGGAAATGGAATCTATGGAAAAATCCATGAACCTAAGAGCTAAAGAAAAACATGAGGAAGAACATGAAGATTCCAAGAGAGAAGGAAAATCCAGAACAACCAGTCATTGTATCAAGAATCACAAGACTACCAGCCTGATACGAACTCACTAAAATCAATCAAGCAAAAGAACTGAAAGTTGTGATGAAGAATAGTGTGTGGAAGACTTATGAATGAAAGCATTGCGAGATCCAGAACTAGAGGTTCTCCCAGATGGAGTGAGAAGACTATGATGATTGCTTGTTCCAATAAACCAGACATACCTCTACATGAGCCATTATATCATCTACAATGTCCATGGGTTGGAGTTTGCATCAGATGAATGCAAAGATTGTTCTCCGGAATAATTAAACAAAGAACGTATGTAGAACAACCTCAAGGTTTTGAGGTATACCAGGAAGAAACTTTTGTATGCAAATGGAAGGAGACAACTTGGTGGAGAACCTCCAATGCACAACAAAAGCGTGGTGAAAAACTTTCTATAATAGAGAGACTGTATCAGAATGGTTACTCAGAAACTTAGGATGATGGATTGCTAATCCATGACAAACTCTCATGATGGAAAAAGACATACCACTTGGATATGTTCCAGTTTGACCCTTGCCACGCTGTTATAAGCTAGCAGGAAACAAAAGATGAATCCAACAATGATATACTATATTGATCAGAGCTATATGAATCCTTCAAGAGAATACCAGTGTTCTAGAAAGACCAAAGTACATTGAGATCAAGCATTACACTCTCTGTGATGAAGTACAGAAAAGAGAAAGTGGTTCTCCAATATATATCTCCATAGATGAGAAAATAAGCAGACATTTTGGTAAAGCCTATGTCCAAGATGAAAGAGTTTGTGTACTCAAGATGGAGCTCATGGAGACGACTTCCTTATTGAAAAAGGAAGAGATGAATCCCAGGTTGGGAGGGAGCATTGATGTGTTATTGATTTATGGACAATTATTTTTCAGTTCGAAAAATGGTCCAGGATGAGTAGTGCCTTTCCAGTTTGGAAAGTGGTTTCTGATTTCTGACGGACAAGCATTTTCCTGTTCGGAAAATGGTCCAAATTGAACGGTCATTTTCATAATGAAAATGGTTTGATGGATTGTTGATGTACCATAGACAACGATTCCCCATGTGGTTAACATGGGGAATGGTCTAGGATAGTCTCTCTTCTTGACGGTGACTCTTAGTAGTGGTCAAGAAGACCGGTCTGCCTCGCCAGACAGTCATTCCTTCGAAGCTCACAGTTGTGAGCAGTTTCGAAGAATGGTTCGTTTTGGAGGTTGGTGTAGGACAGTCATTCCCTAGGGAAGATTCATTCTCTCCATGTTGCACTTTGTTTAGTGCCGGAGGAATGGCCCAGATAGGTGAATGGTCCAGGTTCAACAATCATGGACAGGCATTCCCTAGGGCAGACTCATTCTCTCCAGGTTGCACTTTGTTTATTGCAGGAGGAATGGCCCAGATAGGTGAATGGTACAGGTTCAGAAATCAGGACAGTTATTCTTCCTTTCTTGAGAAGAATAGCCTAGATAGCTCATCGTTGATGTTTTACTTTCTTAGGGAAAATGCTCTTCCAGATCTCACAGATGTGAGTGGAAGAATGGCCCAGATGATTCAGTTTATATATTATAACAATGTTTTTCTGTGCAGGTTGATGATATGATTGTTATGGAGATTGTATGTCTCTGGACAATAGATGTATAAAACTGTAGTGGATGTTTTCCACTGATTGTGACTATATGTCACTGATCAAGTATCTATGTGCTACTTGGTGTGGCCGTGTACCACTGGATTATAGTTGTGTACTACTATGGATAGACACAGTTGTGTTCTATTGAATGACATTGTTCCAATCTCCTTGAATACTATCAGTAGTGTTGGAAATGATTATCAACTAGATGGATGATCAATGGATAGAGATTTCCTAGACGGAAAATGGTTCAGAACATTTATTCTTCTAGGACATATATCCGGATTAGAAGAATGGCTCTTGTGTCACTCTGTGGAGTGAGTAACTTATCCAGCATCATGTCTAATTACTCAGATGGAGTATGGTTCTGAGAGATGATGCAACTGATGATGGTGCTCATGATCTAATCATGAGATAGTCTAGACGACTATGTTGATGCTACCAAGTGAATACTATGTTTGTGCTCAATACCATTACCTTCAAATAGCTCCCTAGTTAGAAGGGAGTGTTGATATTATGGTAGCTGCGAGAGGTATTTACCTCCACGTGTAAACTTGACAATAATAGAATATTTCAGGAAGCAAGAAGAAACCCTAATTAGTTGGCTAATAACCCTAGAAGACAAGTCAACTTAAGAGGATAATTTGTATTAAGTTATTAGCCTCCAAGAGAAGAAGTCGGCTAAAGGAAATATTATATACTAAGTAAATAGGCACCCATAATGAGAACTCGGCCCAGGCAGTTTGCCAATTTTAGTATAAATACAGGAGGCCAATCTTCATTTTGGCAGGAATTCTCAGAACTGCAGAAGCAACACTTGTGCACACTATAGTTGGCCAGTTTGTGCACAAGTTTGGAGGAGAGTTGTCGTTGCAGCTGCTACAGCTAGCAGATTTCGGTTTTGGCCTAGACTCTCTCTTGGTTATGGTTTGGACTCTCTGATCAGCTCTTGTTAGTCCTGTTTGGTGCGCTATCCTTAGAGAGAGGCATGCTATCTTGTTTAGGCTATCTAGCCTAGGGTTTGCTTCCAGAATGATTCTCTGTCGGGGTTAAGGTGCTCGGGGGTGGCTTTGGCCTATGGTTGGGTGACAATAGTGATATTGTCTATGGTTAAACGAGAACATTCATTTTATTCTAACATGGGGGTGGGGGGTAATATTGGAGAAAACATGGGGTGGGGGGTCATATTGGAGAAAACATAATATGTTTTCTCCAATATGACTCCCCTTATGTTTTCTCCAATATGAACCCCTACCCCCACCCTCATTATGTTTTCTCCAATTTTACCCCCCACCCCTAGCCTCATATACCCTCATATATGAGGGTGGGAGTGGGGGGTAATATTGGAGAAAACATATTATGAGGGTGGGGGTGGGGGGTAATATTTATGTTTTCTCCAATATTACTATGAGAGTGGGGGTGAGGGGTAATATTGGAGAAAACATAATATGTTTTCTCCAATATTACCCCTCACCCCCACCCTCATAATATGTTTTCTCCAATATTATCTCCGACCCTCATAATATGAGGGTGGGGGTGGGGGGTAATATTAGAGAAAACATATATGAGAGTGGGGGTGAGGGGTAATATTGGAGAAAACATATATGAGACTGGGGTGGGGGGTAATATAAGAGAAAACATAATATGTTTTATCCTATATTACCCCCCACTATATGAGGGCGAGGGTAGGGGGAAATATTGGAGAAAACATAATATGTTTTCTCCAATAATACCCCACACACCCACCCTCATAATATGTTTATGTTTTCTCCAATATTTCCTACCACCCCCACCCTCATAATATGTTTTCTCCAATATTATCCCCCACACCCACCCTCATATGTGAAATATGTTTTCTCCAGTATTACCCCCCTGCCCCACCCTCATATACGTGGGTATAATATGTTTTGTCAAATATTACGCCCCACCCCCACCCTCATATACGAGGGTCTCCAATATTACCCCCCTGCCCCACCCTCATATACGTGGGTATAATATGTTTCCTCAAATATTACCCACCACCCCCATCCTCATATACGAGGGTAATATTGGAGAAAACATATTATGTTTTCTCCAATATTACCCCCCACCCCCACCCTCATATATGAGGGTGGGGGTAGTATTGGAGAAAAAATATATGAGGGTGGCGGTGGGGGGTAATATTGGAGAAAACATATTGTATTTTATCCATATTGTATTTTATCCAATATTTCCTCCCAACCCCACCCTCATATATTGTTTCTCCAATATTACCCCCCACCCACACACCTGGGGTGTGGGGGTGGGGGGTAATATTGAAGAAAACATATATGAGGGTGGGGGTCGGGGATAATATTGGAGAAAACTAGAGTGGTGGGTAATATTGGAGAAAATCACCCCCATAATATGTTTTCTCCAATATTACCCCCCACAACCACCCTCATATACGAGGATGGTGGTGGGGGTGGGGGTAATATTGGATAAAACATACGAGGGGTGGGTTATGTTTTCTCCAATATTATCCCCCATCCCCCACCCTCATATAGGTGTGGGGGTGGTGGGTGATATTTAAGAAAACATATTAGGGTTTGGGGTAATATTGGAGAAAACATAAAACATATTATGGGTGGGTTATGTTTTCTCCAATAAAAGCCCCCACTCCCACCCTCATGTATGAGGGTGGGGGTGGGGGGGTGGGGGGTAATATTGAAGAAATAATATTAGGGTGGGCGTGTGGGGGTAATATTGGAGAAAACATAACCCACCCTTCGTATGTTTTATCCAATATTAACCCCCACCCCCACCACCATCCTCATATATGAGGGTGGTGGTGGGGGGTAATATTGGAGAAAACATATTATGGGGGTGATTTTCTCCAATATTACCCCCCACCCCTATATGAGGGTGAGGATTGGGGGTAATATTGGAGAAAATATATTATGTTTTCTCCAATATTACCCCCCACCCCCACCCTCATATATGAGGGTGGGGATATTATGTTTTCTCCAATATTACACCCAATATGAGGGTGGGGGTTGGGGGTAATATTGGAGAAAAAATTACATGAGGGTGGGGGTGTGGGGTAATATTGGAGAAAACATTATTTGGGGTTGGGGGGTAATATTGGGGAAAAACTAGGGTGGTGGCATGGGGTAATAATGTTTTCTCCAATATTACCCCTCACCCCCACCCTCAATATTGGAGAAAAATGAGGGTGGGGGCAGGGGGTAATAGTGGAGAAAACATAATAATATTCTCTCCAATATTACCCTCCACCCCCACCCTCAATATTGGAGAAAACATTATTATATTTTCTCCAATATTACCGCCTACCCCACCCTCATATTGGGGGTAATATTGGAGAAAACATAATATACCCACCCTCATATATGAGGGTGGGGGTGGGGGATAATATTGGAGAAAACATAATATGAGTGTGTGGGTGGGGGGTAATATTGGAGAAAACATATTATGTTTTATCCAATCTTACCCCCCACCCCCATATATGAGGGTGGGGATGTTATGTTTTCTCCAATATTACCTCCCACCCATACCCTCACATATTATGTTTTAAACAATATTACCCCCTACCCCCATGATACTTTTTCTCCAATATTAACCCCCCACCCTCATATATGAGGGTATTATGTTTTCTCCAATATCACCCCCACCCCCATAATATGTTTTCTAAAGGTGGGGGTGGGGGGTAATATTGGAGAAAATATAATAATGTTTTCTCCAATATTACCCCCATTCCCACCCTCATTTATGTTTTCTCAAATATTACCCCCCACCCCTATCCTCATAATAATGTTTTCTCCAATATTAACCCCCACCCCCAACCTAATATATGAGGGTTGGGGTGAGGGGTAATATTGGAGAAAAGATTATTATGAGGGTGAGGGTGGAGGGTAATATTGGAGAAAACATTATTATGTTTTCTCCAATATTGCCCCCCAACCCCACACTCATATATTGTTTCTCCAATATTACCCCCCACCGACACACATAGGGTGTGGGGGTGGGGGGTAATATTGGAGAAAACATATATGAGGGTGGGGGTAGGGGATAATATTGGAGAAAACTAGGGTGGTGGATAATATTGGAGAAAACCACCCCCAAAATATGTTTTCTCCAATATTACCCCCTACCCCCACCCTCATATATGAGGGTGGTGGTGGGGGTGGGGGGTAATATTGTATAAAACATATTAGGGGTGGGTTATGTTTTCTCCAATATTACCCCCCATACCCCACCCTTATATATCTGGGTGGGGGTGGTGGGAAATATTTAAGAAAACATATTAGGGGTGTGGGGTAATATTGGAGAAAACATAAAACATATTAGGGGTGGGTTATGTTTTCTCCAATATAACCCCCCACTCCCACCCTCATGTATGAGGGTGGGGGTGGGGGGGTGGGGGGTAATATTGAAGAAATAATATTAGGGTGGGCATGTGGGGGTAATATTGGAGAAAACATAATATGTTTTCTCCAATATTACCCACCACACCGACCCGATCCTCAGGTGATTTTGACGTCTTAGATTCCCCTGAGTCGCAGTTTCTCAGGCACAGGCTAGTCTTGCAGGTCACAGACAAACTAGCAAACAAAAAAAATAAAATAATGGAGGAAGCATTATTATGTTTTATCCAATATTACCCCAACCCCCACCCCCACCCTCATATAGGGTGTAGTATGTTTTCTCCAATATTGGAGAAAACATTATTACCCTCATATATGAGGGTGGAGGTTGGAGGTAGGAGGTAATATTGGAGAAAACGTAATAATTTTTCCTCGAATATTACCATGTTTTCTCCAATATTACCCCCTACATCCTATATGAGGGTAGTGAATCAGTAATAGAGAAATATAGGGTGGGGGTGGGGGTAATATTGGAGAAAACATAATACACCCTATATGAGGGTGGGGGTGCGGCGTAATATTGGAGAAAACATAATAATGTTTTCTCCAATATTACCCCCCACATCCTATACGAGGGTGGTGAATCAGTAATAGAGAAATACAATCCTTTTTAATCACAAAATGAAAGGGTTATATCAATGTAGCATTATCATCCAATAGTTGTAGAGTAAATAAACAATGAGAAAATGAGCAATCATACACATACAGAGTACACCAGTGTTTTTACGTGGAAACCCAAAGCGGGAGAAAACCACATGATTCTTTTTCTTATATGTCTTTAAGAATTACATTCA
Source organism: Picea mariana (assembly GCA_032191745.1). NCBI lineage: Eukaryota > Viridiplantae > Streptophyta > Pinopsida > Pinales > Pinaceae > Picea > Picea mariana. Next base: position 123,221 of record JASDQU010104366.1, on the reverse strand, counting down.
TTGGAAGCACCAACTTCCTTTTTTTTCCAGCTACAACTGGAAGGAGGCTCCAACCCCCCAGTTTCTCAGGCTACAGCCTGAGGGAAGCTCCAACTCCCCAATTCTCTAGCTACAACTAGAAGGAGGATACAACCCCCTATGTTCTCCGACTACAGTCGAAAGGTGGCTACAACCACTTGTCCTTGCCTCGTCCAACCATCCTGATGTAGAAGTAGAATGATGGAACCACTGTAACACTATCACTATGAGATATACCACTGTAACAACCTGTACCATTGACCTGCAACCAACCTGTACTACTGCCCTGCAATCAATCTGTACCTGAAATGAACATGTATCAAACAAACACAATAGATACACAACCTGTAGTTCTACAACATGCATATGTACGCGCCCTATCTGTAAAACAACCTGTGTATGTACGCATCATGTTTTTTATGCAGACTGCTTATTCTTTTTGAAACTAGGGATACAGGACCTATAGTTCTGCAACATGCGTATGTGTGTGCCCTATCTATACAACAACCTATGTATGTATGTTTCTTGTATGTTATGCAACCCGCGCATACCTTCTGAAAACTAGGGTTTTCTTTCTTCTGAAAACTTATGATCCTCTGCAACTTCTTTCACATAGATCTGCAACCTGTCACTGTATTCAGACTGTAATTGTACCTTGTGCATGCATCCTCATACATATCCTTTACCCAAAAACTCTATATCTCTCTCTATTCATGTGCCATATAAGTGGGTGTAATCATGAACAAGTATAATAAACCTCACATGATATAGACATCAAACACTTTCTGATGTTCAGCCTCTCAATACATCAACCACTTCACAAATACACACTCTCAACCATGTACCACAAAATCCATTAGCCATATGCCAAGAAATACAATATGTGCCTTAACTCTAACAATAAGTATCAATGATAAATATTGATTATACCAACACTGTATTTCTGTAGATATGACTTATATAGAATATCTCATACAACCACTAATCTCTCTAGGGAGAATCCTCAAATCTCCATAACCATTTCTCATGCATATATCAAAATCCAACTACTCATAGAAATAAGACATACATTTTGAACCAATGGATAGATCTGATGTATATGATCATTGTAGACCTTCTTGGGAGCTTGATCTAAGAATCTAGAACCTCAACATCTTCATCTTCTAAAGTTTCTATGGATTTACCATCATGTACATGCCCTAATGCACTGCCATCTCACGTATGTACGCACCCTAATACACTGTTATCCCGCATACACCTCAAAAATTAGGGTTTTTAAGTATTCGCTGTAATTCTAAAAATTGTGTCATCAACACTTCGTCCTACCTCAGAATTTCACAACTTCAGATGTATCAATGAGTACTTGCAATAAGCCTTACACGACAATAGATATTCAATATGTTCAAGTGTAATTTGAATGAGAGACCCTTGTCTCTTATTTATACTTTTATGTAGCTTCCTCAATGGGTTACCTTCTAACCATCTTAACCCACTTTCCTTATTTTATGGATAACCCACCTCTAACCACTTGTCCACTTAACTTAACCACTTTCCACAATTAGTAATTTCTCAATTAAATTTATTATTTAAATAATTTCTTTTGCATATAATTTGACTTATAGTACACTCATCACTTCACTTTATTATTTAAATAATTTCTTCTTTGCAACCACTTTGACTAATTTGACCTTTTGGGGCTTCTATATGACTCATGAGGGTTCTCCAACTTCACATGGCCATAACTCTCTAACCATGGGGAGTTATGTGATGTTCCACTTACCACTATAAATAGAATGACATGTACTATTCATCTAGAATAGTATTACCTGCAAATATATCGAAACTCATACCATTATACATCAAACAAACTGGGGTCAATTACCCAGAGCTTTGTGCTACCAGAATTCATTATCGAACTTTCTTCAAGGGTTGACATCAATGACAACCAACCCAATTAATCAACAATATCCCCCTTTGGCATTGATGGAAACACTCTGATGAAATACTGAAGTCATATCATGCAATACTAAAGTCATATCACTCATGCTCCCCCTATGACCATCGCTCCCCCTGGAACTATGCCTCTGTGCTCTACATTTGATAAATCTCTCCCCATTTTTCATCAATGAAAAAGGTGTTACAGGTATGAACTAACTGAGAGGGGGGGGTGAATCAGTTAGTGTAGATTATTAACCATTTACTCTCATTTTTAACTTTGAACCATTAATCTTAGTGGCAGTGAGTCTTTACTGTGAAATCCAGAGTTATAAACATAAAGCAGATAGTATAAAGAACATCAATCACACACAACATTCATTCACAAGTATGAGACACATATTTTTCAAGAGGAAACCCAACCAGGGAAAAAACCTCG
>JASDQU010104366.1:57163-108839 GCA_032191745.1 Picea mariana | reverse complement strand
CTTTAATTTCTTCTCCCAATCATATGATTGCATTTACTGTTTCATCGACTCGTAAGAAGTAAGCTGCAATATTCTCATCTTCCTTCATCTTTAGTTGTTCAAACTAACCTCTGTAAGTTTGAAGCTTTGTTGCTTTGACTTTTGAGTCTCCTTCATAAATATTTTGAAGCTTGTCCCAAATCTCTTTAGTAGATTTACAATGTATAACTTTAGTGTATATCGATTCACAAAGACCATTCAGAAGTGGATTTGTGGCTTTGGAATTATTTTGACCGAGTTTTATTTCTCTTTCATTTGTTGACGAGACTGTTGGTTCTTTGTATCCATCTACCACTGATTTCCAAATTTCAAATCCCTGTGCATGTATATATGTTTTCATCCTTCTACTCCAAAATGCATACTTTTATCCATCAAACTATGGTATTCCATTTTTATACATGTTGTTGCTCTCCATGATCTACCTTTTAGTGGTTAAACTGATTTCTGAAGGAACCTACTCTTATACCAATTGTTGGATTATTGGGAGGGGGGGTGAATCAATAATAGAGAAATGCAATCTTTTTTAATCACAAAATGCAAGAGTTATATTAATGTAGCATTATCATCCAATAGTTGCAGAGTAAATAAACAATCAACAAATGAGCAATCATACACATACATAATACACCAGTGTTTTTACGTGGAAACCCAAAGCGGGAGAAAACCACATAATGCTTTTTCTTATATGTCTTTGAGAATTACATTCATTGGAAGCACCAACTTCCTTTGTTTTCCAACTGCAACTAGAAGGAGGCTCCAACCCCCTAGTTTCTCAGGCTACAACCTGAGGTAAGATCCAACTCCCCAATTCTCTGGATACAACCAGAAGGAGGCTACAACCCTCTATGTTCTTCGGCTACAACCAGAAGGTGGCTACAACCACTTTTCCTTCTCCCGTCCAACCGCTCTGACGTAGAAGTAGAATGATGGAACCACTATCACATTATCACTATGAGATATACCAATGTAACAACCTGTACCACTGACCTACAACCAACCTGTACTACTACCCTGCAATCAATCTGTACCTGAACTTAACATGTATCAACCAAATACAATAGATAGACGACCTGTAGTTCTGCAACATGCGTATGTACGCTCCCTATCTATACAACAGTTTGTGTATGTACGCATCATGTCTTTTATGAATCATGTGTATGCCTTGTAAAACTATGGATACACGCCCTGTAGTTTTGCAACATGCATATGTATGCACCCTATCTATACAACAACCTGCATATGTATGCATCTCGTCTATTATGCAGCCCATGTGTACCTTCTGAAAACTTCTGATCCTCTGCAACTTCTTTCACATAGATCTAGAACCTGTCACTGTATTCAGACTGTAATAGTACTCTGTGCATGCATCCTCATACATATCCTTTACCCAAAAACTCTATATCTCTCTCTATTCATGTGCCATATAAGTGGGTGTAATCATGAACACGTACAATAACCCTCACATGATCTAGACATCAAACCCTTGCTGATGTTCAACCTCTCAATACATCAACCACTTCACAAATACAAGCTCTCAACCATGTACCACAAAAGCCCTTATCCATATGCCAAGAAATACAAGATGTGCCTTAACTCTAACAAGAAGTATCAATGATAAATATTGATTATACCAACACTGCATTTCTATAGATCTAACTTATACATAAGATCCCATACAACCACTAATCTCTCTAGGGAGAATCCTCAAATCTCCATAACCATTTCTCATGCATACATAAAAATCCAACTACTCATAGAAATAAGACATACCTTTTGAACCAATGGCTAGATATGATGTATTTGATCACTGTAGACCTTCCTGGGAGCTTGATCTCAGAATCTAGAACCTCGGCATCTTCATCTTCTCAAGTTTCTATGGATTTACCCTCATGTATGCACCCTAATACACTATCAGCCCGCGTATGTACGCACCATAATACACTGTTATCCCGCGTACACCTCAGAAATTAGGGTGTTTTAGTATTCGCTGTAATTCTGAAACTTTCACTGTCAACCCTTCGTGCTACCTCAAAATTTCACAGCTTCAGATGTATCAATGAGTACTTGCAATAAACCTTACACAACAATAAATATTCAATATGTTCAAGTGTAATTTGAATGAGATACCCTTGCCTCTTATTTATACTTTTATGTAGCTTCCTCAAGGGATTTCCTTCTAACCATCTTAACCCACTTTCCTTATTTTAGGGTTAACCCACTTTTAACCACTTGTCCACTTAACTTAACCACTTTCCACAACTAGTAAGTTCTCCATTAACTTTATTATTTAAATAATTTATTTTGCATCTACCTTGACTTATAGTACACTCATCACTTCACTTTATTATTTAAATAATTTCTTCTTTGCAACCACTTTGACTACTTTGACCTTTTGGGGCTTCTAGATGACTCATGAGGGTTCTTCAACTTCACATGGCCATAACTCTCTAATCGCGAGGAGTTATGTGACATTCCACATACCACCGAAAATGGAATGACATGTACTATCCATATAGAATAGTATTACCTAAAAACAGATCAAAACTCGTACCATTATCCATCAAACAAACTTGGTTCCATTACCCAAACCTTTGTGCTACCGCAATTCGCTACCGAACTTTCTTCAAGGGTTGACATCAAAGACAACCAACCCAATTAATCAATAGGGGTAATATTGGAGAAAACATAATAATGTTTTCTCCAATATTACCTCCACCCCCACCCTCATATATGACCCTCATATATGAGGGTGGATATAAGATTGTAATATTGGAAAAAACATAATAATGTTTTATCCAATATTACCCCACACCCCCACCCTCATATAGGACAATACTATGAGGGTGGCGGTGGGAGGTAATAATGGAGAAAACATAATATCCCACCCTCATAATAATGTTTTCTCCAATATTACCCCCCACCCCCACCCTCATATATGATGTTGGGGATGAAGGGTAATATTGAAGAAAACTTTATTACGAGGGTGGGGGTGTGGGGTAATATTGGAGAAAACATTATTATGTTTTTTTCAATATGAGGGTGAGGGTGGGGGTGGGGTGTAATATTGGAGAAAACATTATTATGTTTTCTCCAATATTACAACCCACCCCCACCCTCATATTGGAAAAAACAAAATAATGTTTTCTCCAATATTACCCCCCACCCCCACCCTCACCCTCACCCTCACCCTCATATTGGAGAAAACATTATATGAGTATGGGGGGTAATATTGGATAAAACATTATATGAGCATGGGGGTGGGGGGTAATATTGGATAAAACATAATAATTGTTTCTCCAATATTACCCTGCACCCCCACCCTCATAATAATGTTTTCTCCAATATTACCCCCCACCCCCACCCTCATATATGAGGGTGGGGGTGGCTTTCTCCAATATTAACCCTCGCCCCCATGATCATATATGAGGGTGTGGGTGGGGGGTAATATTGGAGAAAAAATAATAATATATGAGGGTATGAGGGTGAGGGTGGGGGTGGGGGTGGGGGTGGGGGCCACTCACCAATATTATCGCCCACTCACCCCCCTCACCCCCACCGTCATATATGAGGGTGGGGGCAGGGTGTAATATTAGATAAAACATTATATGAGGGTGGGGGTGAGGGTTAATGTTGGGGGAGGGGGGTAATATTAGAGAAAAAATTATATGAGGGTGAGGGTGGGAGTAATATTGGAGAAAACATAATAATATATGACGGTGGGGGCGGAGGGTAATATTGGAGAAAACATAATAATGTTTTCTCCAATATAACCCCCCTCCACCACCTTAATTTCTCCAATATTACCGCCCACCCCCACCCTCGTATGGTAGTGGGGGGTAATATTGAAGAAAAAATAATAATGTTTTCTCCAATATTACCCGAGTGGGGGTGGGGGGAAATATTGGAGAAAAAATTATTATATTTTCTCCAATATTACCCCCTACCTCCACCCTCATATAGGGATGGGGGGGAATATTGGAGAAACAATTATTATATTTTCTCCAATATTACCCCCATCCCCACCCTCATATAGGGTAGGGGCGGGGGTAATATTGGAGAAAACATAATATAAGGGTGAGGGTGGGGGTACGGTGTAATATTGGAGAAAAACTTACCCCCACCCTCATATAGGGTGGGGGCAGGGGGTAATATTGGAGAAAACATAATATGAGGGTGGGGGTGGGTGGTAATAATATGAGGCTTGGGGCTTTTCCTTGACCCTTTTAGATACCATGGTATGATTGTACCTTTAATTTCTCAAGTTGAATGAGATATTTTAATAAATTATTGATATATAAATGTTATTGAAATGATGATGATATTGTACAATGGGGTCGGATCAATATTAGTCTAAGGTGTCCTTTTTGAATAGTCATGACTCATTTATTAATTAATTAATTGTTTATTTATTATTTTGCATTATTTATTGTGTATATTATGTTCATACCATTTTTTCCTCTTCAAAATTGTTTTGTCCTCAAAGAATTTGTCTTTCCTTGCAAAATTTCATGTTGTTTCTGGGTTTGTTGGTAAATACTCGTTTGCAGAGAAAATGTGAGATTTGTAAGTTCTATTCACAAAATATCTCGGCTTCCTGAACCATATAGATTATAGCTCTTCCCTTACCATTTGAATTGCATGAATTGTTCTTGTAGATTTGTGGCATACTTTCCTAGTTACACCAACCATTTTGCTCCTAAGAACATGTATATTCCACAAAAAGGTAGTGCGTAGTACCTAGTTTGTAACTCAAAATTTTGGATATTTATTGAAACTTTATGGCATCGTCCAACTCATCATATGGGTTGGCCATCGATAGTCGTAACCATGAGATATTTGACATGATACACAAAAATATTTAATTTTCTCGCGAGATTAATATCCACAAAATTGTGGGTGCTTCCTAAATCTACTAATATTGTGATATCTTTTCCTTTTAGGCTTCCCTTGAGCTTCAAATTATTCTTTCTGTGATTGTTTCAAACGAAATTTTGGGTTTTATGTATTGACTATTACGGATGGTACCACTATTCCTCAAATGAGGTGGAATGTAATGAATTGTAAATGATTGCATTTATTTTTCTCGGATTGTAACCTTGTCATTTTCCTTGCAACCCTATCTAATGCAAGTGATTGATGCTAATGATGCGGTTGTTGATTCTTCTTCATCTGAATATGACAAGTCTTCTTCAACATGAACCTCTACCTCTTTTCCATTAACTATTTTGTAATGATATAGTTGTTTAGATGCACATCTATGGCCTGCATACCATTTTTTACCACATTTACGACATTTATTTTTCTTTATGCTTTCTTCTTCATCATCATAGTTTCTTATGGAAGTGTCTTATGTGTTTTCATCTTCATTTTTGCTAGGATTATGATTGCTACATTTGTGACCCAGTGACCAATTGTATCCACAAAACCTACAAGCAATGTCTTTTCATCGCAAATATGTCCATGTTTCCTTTCTGTTGTAGTCTCATGAGTTCTGTAAAAAACTCTTATTCTTTGATACCTTGGAATCTTTAAAAAAATCATTATGAACTTTGTCCAACTTATTATGTAATCAATTTTCTTCCATCTCCCTCCTTTTGCATGGATGCATGCCTAATTTTCTTTTCATCAGTATATATGTCATGGATTTCGAAATATTCTTTGGCTTTATTAAACTAGGATACTCCTAATTTTTCGTTCCCTTCAAATTTGGATAACTCAAGTTTGGCTCTTAGTGGATATGAAAAGTTGGTATAAGGAGGACATGGGTTATGAACTACCATACCCTGAGGTATGTTTGTTTGGGAAACTGCTATGTTGGATGGGGGTATACTTATTTGGGTATTGGGCCAATTAGACGGGGGAATATTTAATTGTGGTATGGTTTTATTTAGCGGGGGTATATCCATGTGTTGATCGGAGGCACTAGAAGGGCTCAACGATGGATTGGTAACATTTGAATAATTTTGCAATGGGTCAACATTGCCTTGAGATTTTGTTATGAGTCTTATTAATTCTTCATGATTGTTATCCATCTTGGTATTTAATTTTACTTGCTCCAGTTGTAATTTGGAAACTTCCTCATTCATCTTAGACTGTTGATCTAGTAAGTTGTCACTATTCTGGTTGATCTGCTCCTACAATAAGTCATTCTTTTCTTGCAATTCGTCCATTTTTTTTATTGAGCTTGCTTATTGTCATCATTTTGGTTACTGACAGAGTTGTTCGATCGATTTGTTACTAATTTTGTAGCACGACCAAATTTTTTATGTTTTCCTTCGTAATTAATTTGTATGGTTGGAAATTAATTAATTAATTGTATAATTAGTACATAAATAATTAAATAATTTATAATTAACTGTGCAAAAAATTTTATTTTCCTGTAAAATTTGCAATGTTTAATTTGTACGATGATTAATTCCTTAATTTAGTTGTTAACTTGTACAGAGATTAATTTGTACAACGGTTGTATAGACACAATTTGATGGCAAGTTGAATACAATGGATGTACGAAATTGTACAAAAGTTGTGGTACGAGTGGCAGTTGTATGGAATCGTACGCATGGGTATAGAAAAGTGGTGGCATATGTACGACAAAAAATGGTGGTGTGTAGAAAATTAAAAAGGTGACGATTGAGTACGATCATGTTCATATGGGAATCGACAAGAGATGTGATGCAATAGATTGTATAGTGAACATAACAATGTATGGAACAAGTACAGAATTGGCATCAGATGCTAATTTTCTTAACTAGCTAATTCGACCAAGACATCGCTTTAATACCAATTGGTATGATTGTACCTTTAATTTCTCAATTTGATTGAGATATTTTAATAAATTATGGATATATAATTTTTATTGAAAGAATAATGATATTGTACAATGGGGCCTGACTTAATATATGGCCTAAGGCGCCCTTTATGAATAGTAATGACTTTTGGTCATGAATTATTTATCAATTTATTTATTATTGTATTTATTTATTATTATGCATTATTTATTATGTAGCTTATGTTCATAACATACCATTTTAGATTTCAGAAAGTAAACTCTATTGTTCATGGGTTGAAACTTCACAAATGTAGACACTAACAAAGACACAAAGACAATTGATATATTTATGAATCCCGCCACTAGAATATCTCCCAGATCCGTCATCTCCCCTTTCTTCTTCTTCCTTCAAAATCTCTCTTTTTCAATAAATTCACCCCCCAAAACCCTCAACCAGACTGTATAATATGCACAAATAGATGACAATAATCTGAATTCCTAGCATAACATCACAACCAATCAAAGTCAAGTTGAGTCAAGTTGGGGTTTCCTAGTTAAATGAGAATAATCGAATCGTAATTGTGTACAAATGAGGAGTTGGATAGAGAAACAATTATTGGCAATGGCATAAACAAATATTTTGATCTTGGAATTTGGGGCTATGGTATATGTGCTGATCGACAAGGTAAAGTAGGTAGAGATTATTGTCCATGACTCCCGAGTCAAGGATCTTTCCATTTTCATATCTGGCCTAACCACTCCATGATATTGTAACTATGAGCTTGTACCCAGGATGACCTTACCTTGGGGAAGCTTATATAGTACATCCGTGCAGTGCATTCAAAGCCACAATGTCGCTTGCATTCAAAGTCATGGGTAGTTTGACCATTTTGACATAATTTTGATATTAAATTTTTTTGATCTTATTTTTTAGTTATGATAATTGATATCCCTCCTCTCGAGGTTTATGGTTTTATAGTGGTGTAATTCATCAAACTTAAAAGTGCTTTATTGAAGTTTTTTTTTTTTTTTTTAACAATAATTTTTTAAATGTATTATTAAAAAAAAATTAAAATTAAAATTAAAATTTTATATAAAAGGAAAACCAATGTAAATTGATCCATTTTAATTTAAAACAAAAAATACTCCCTACTTTGAGAGGTATAAAAAAAACTAACTCTATTGTTAAAGTAATGTGGAAACAAATTACAAGTTATGACTCCTTGCCTTTTTTGGTTGATCAAAATTATGTTTTTGTACAAGGCTAGTGCATGTACTTCACCCCTTGATCCAAACATTATGGAATATAGTTCATCCCCTTGCAAACATATCTAGCCCTAGTGTTATAATGAGATTTATGAAATGGGATAATGGAAGTTCATATACTCTGTCACCACTATCCCAACACTGCTAGTGGTTCACTTTACCGTTTTATAAAAACAACTAGTAATTCTATACCATTATCCCCTTCCATCCAATAAGGGCTTATAGGTGATGGCACAGGGTGGGGAATTTCTTGATAGTATTTATTGAATATTTAAATTGTGGGTTTTCTTTGGACTTCCTTTTTTAACTTTTGTAATATTTACAACCTTGAAATATTTGAAGGAATTTAGAGACCCTGTCGCAATTGGGGAAGAGCATATGTAAGATTTGTTTTAGATATTTTTCCTATTGAATTGTATCCCTGGGACTAAAATTTTAATATTTACTTACAATCAATTTGGAAATAATATATAAAAGAGAGAAAATAAATATTTATAATATAATTAATGAAATAAGAAGTTTAGCCACCTCCTTTATCGCTTTCTTATAGCTTGATCGATTTAGCAAGTGGAATAACCATTATGCTCTGAGAACCTCCCTGTGGTGGCTCAATGCCTATACTGAATTCATTAGAGGTGTTATACAAATGATCCAACGAGAGATCAAATCAATGAAATGGAAATCCCATCATAGATGTGAGCAGAGACAAGGCTCTACACAATGGGAATTTCTAAGGGATTCCCATAATAGTCTCCATGGATGATCTCCAATTGACTTTTGCATCCATCAATGTGCTCATCCTTGTCCACTTACTGGAGCTCATCAATGACTACTAAAATAGTGGTGTGCCTTTGATTCTCAGCACAGGCCCAAATCCCAGCTTAGACTACGGCTTCCACGAGGTCGAGATCACCATGGTCTCATATACATTAGAGCTCATGTTTCTCGCAAGCTCTATGGTTACACATGTCCATAGCATAGAGAAACACAACTAGGACATCAATTTATTGTGCCTCATATCCACTTGTAAATCAACCGAACAAATGACAAGATGGTATCCACATATTCGTTAACACTTTGTCAGGCCTTCAACCTCCATCACCTAAAAGAACACATGATCACCACTATCAAATACAATGAATTGGACACTAATTTTCCCATATTTGTGTTGCACCCAAATGCTTGCAATATTAATTCTCCTAGGCAATCTGAGGTGTTATTGCATAAAACATCAGCTTCCGATCTCTCCCTCCTAGGAACTTCTGACAATGTGTGGTAGCATTGCAGCGATGGCACGATGGATATATTCGAATTGGAGAACCAAGATCGTGGCGATCAGGCACCCAAGAGGATCAAGAGGAGTTGTAATGGATTTTCTTCTTATAACGACGAGGATTTGGGGAATAAACTAAATGAGTGTTGGAACTTGGAGGACTGGAAATTCCAAGTGGAGGTGTTGAGGTCAGAGTTTAATTTGTTGAGAATGGAGAAGGAAGTCGTGGTCATGCTATGGGAACAACTTGAAATTGAAGACCTGTGTCAAATCTGGACTATTTTACAATGAGAAAATCTAAACCTTAGGGTGGTTCGATTCTACAATGACGGAACCATGAACCCCTTTGTGTGTGCCATCCTTTGTATAAAGGTTGGATTCACCTATTCTTGTCGTGATTTCCTGTACCCTGGAATGTGTTAGTCACTTCCAGCCCTTCCATCCATTATGTCGGACTCCTTTTTGGTTTGGAATAACAAACCAAACCAAGGAAGGAGAATCTTAACTCTATCAATCTCTACAACTATTGTGTTTAGAGCCTGATTAGTAGTAGAAACAACTCCCTTTTTAGAAGCACATTTGGATTTGTTAGTTGCAAAATTCATGTGTAACTTAATTTCAATTTTAGGAGGAAGTATATTAGGTGGAACAACACCCTAAAATAACATCATAACTTAAAGATCATACATTTAATTATAGAATTTAACCTAGAATATATATCAAGTTCTTGAGTATATGGGATTTACGCACTCTTTTTTCAAAATGTACAATATTTTCACCAGTTTGAGAGTTATTGTAAGAGGCCATCATCAAAATAGTGAACCCACTTAAAATAAGATCATTTTACTTGCAATATCGTTATGATCCCAAACAACAACAATAATATCAAAACTTCCCTTGAATTACTTTGTCATTCTCATTCGCCTGCTTAGGGAGTATGCGAGTATAGTTTTGTTTTGTATTTTAATTTTTTTTGAATGTTTGTGTTTTAAGTATTTGTATTTTTAAAAATTATGATTTATTTTTATTTTTAATTTATTTATTTTTTCTTTAATTTTTATTTTATATTGTTTTTTAATTTTTTTATGAAACAAATTGTGTTTTCATCATTTTTTTCAATTATTGTGTTTTAAATTTAGTGTTTTAAAGATCTTTTTAACTTTATTTTTTCAAAAAAAGAATTACTATTTTTTATTTCATTTTTTCGATTTTTTGATTAAAAATTTGTGATTTGCATTTTTTTTTCAACAAAAATTGATTTTTTCTTTATCTCTAAAAGAAAAAGAAAAATTCTTTAAAAAAAGAAAAGAATTTGTTGAAGGGTGTATTTTTTCCAATTTAATTATTTTATTAATGTAAATTATTTAAAAAAATAAAATTAATTAATAAATAAATTATCAAGTAATAAGACATTTATATTTAAGAGTCAATTTCCAGTGTTTTATTTGCGGTAGTGCTAGTGGTCAAGGCATCACTTTTCGATTCGAGGATAAATTTCAAGGTTTTGTCTACAATATCAAGGCCATGATTTTAAACAAGTCACAATTTTAACCACGTCCCCAAAAAAGGTGATACCGGTAGCACCACTTTTTGAAAGATAGGTAAAAATAGCCACTAAATGTGACCTCTAAAAAAATGAGAACTTTGGAGAGTTCTCGTTAAATTGGTAAAAAAAATTCTCCCTGAGTACCCCTTTGTTTTTCCTGGAAGTTGTCCTTTCAACCCAATCTTCCAAAGGTCATGTTGCCCATATCTTGTAGTGTTGGACCAATTTTGCAAAATGGTGTCCTTTGTTAACTCTATTTGAGCATCTAGTGTTAAGTCCTCTGTGGAAGGTAGGATCTACCCCTCCTCCTTATCCAACATGGAAAACTCATGGAGTTTGAGATTCTCCACATTCACTACTGAGTAAATGCGCATGTATGGGGTTAGATTGAGTTTGTAGGCATTATCTCCCATATTTTCCAACACCTCAAAAGGACCATACCACAGAGCCTTGATCTTCTCACCAAGACCCTGTAGCCTTTTCTTATTCAGTTGTAACCATACTTTGTCTCCCACTCTAAATGTTTTCTATGTTTTATGTTGGTCATTTCTAGCCTTGTACTTTTCGTGTAACTTATTCAATGTCTCTTGTACTTGCAAATGGACCTTCTTGATCTTCTAAACATTTTTTTTTTCTTTTAATGCAACATCTAAGGGTGAAGGTGACAAATACCTAAAACAAGTTTGAAAAGGTGACTTACCAGTAGAAGTGTGGAATACTATGTTATAAGAGTGTTGTGTTATCGCACAAACTGTAGGTTGGTAAAAGCTCGACCCAATCCACAAAATGGCAAGAACTATGGGAATACCTACCCACTATCATCTTAGATAGGTACTCCCCTCGCTTTAGAGATGATGAAATCACCTCAAGAGAGGAATCTTGGGTAACCCTAGGGGGATTGAGACGGAGGATGAAGAGATTTTGAGAGGAACTCATTAGGTCAATGATGGAGGAAGTATGAGGGCTTGGAAATGAGTCTTGATGATGGTAAATGGTTTCCAAAGACTTGGGTACCTGCACCAAAGTGTTACACCTACCCGAGACAAGACAAAGAGTCGACATACAAGCCCAAAAATGAAGTGGACAAGAAAGAAAATCTTGTTGTCCTATATTTCAAAAGCAAAAAGGAATATATATCAACAAGAATAATATCTAGTTACTGCATATTTAACCATCAAAACTACCAAATAGTTATTGGACAATGAAGTACTAAAACAATAGATAAATTTCCAATACTTAAGCATGAACTTTGATGGTGAATTAGGGTTGTTATATGAATTTATCAAAAAAGTATTATGGCAGCCTTATTTATGTAGGAAAAAAATTCTACAACAACAAGATTCAACCACCAAAAATCACAAGTAAACCACCCAAAAGATGAACAATGATTAGTAGATTACTATGGCAACTTCTTAGCAATTTTTTACGGTTGGATAATGAGTAAGAGAAAGAAATTTAAACGATTTTGCTGCAGCCCTAATGGCTGTAGCATAAATTTATAACAGCAATAAGATGTATTTGGCTAAGCTATATTCACTAGTGGCTCAAGCAAGCTAAAAGCATGTAAAATTGATTCCACTTTAGACAATTGAAATATCTCAACAAAACATGTTATCCAATGCAACTATTTTGTTTCTCCAATGCAATTTTCAGATTATTTCCTTTAATATATTGGGTAAACGAAGTCTTGGTTATAAGGTCTTGATCCACAATAACTCTAGAGGTGTAGGCCTTCTTACTTCCTAAAGCATGCAAAACCAACAAAGGTGAGTCTAGGAGGGTGTAATCCCTTTTACTCCTCCTAGCAACCTTGGAGAAATGACTTATCAAATTTGAAAATAAGATGGACCTTGGTGGAGGGTGTATGCCATTATAATTCTCCAAGGGTTTAGGCAAGAATACTAGTGAAATAAGAAGAAAATACCAACAAGTGAAGAAATTATCTTACCAATTCCACAAGATAACAAGAACAAAACCCTAGTTTACCAAGCAATTTCCTTCCACATGCAAAAGAACAAGTCTCCAAGAGGTGTGCACCACCTTAGCTCCACAATATACTGTAACAAGCATCCAAAAGTGTTTCACAAGAGAGATAGTCCAAAAATGCCTAAGTAGGGTGCAAATTTCAGCCAAGTAGTCTTCTCTAATGAGAGAACCGAGTTATCAAAATGAAATGATCTTGTCCATTATTTATACAAGGAATTAAAATTAAAGTTTGTCCACATAACTTAGGGTAAAAAAAAATTAAGAGGACAACCCCCCTTAATTTCCCCTTTACAATTAAAATTACATTTTTACATGAAAAAAAACTCTAGAAGGTGATGTCATGCCCCTAAGGGGTGATGTTTTGACTCTTTTGACAAATCATTGAGTGCTTTGAGAAAGGATTGGGCCTCCAACGGCCATGTGTCATCATTTTGTGCATCCTCCATCCATATTCCATGTCAAGTCACCTTCCAAACTTCACCACTATCATCAAAACCCTAGCCCCACCAAGACGTCAAGCCCAAAAGTGCAACACTTTATCCTCCAAAGGAAAATCGTTGGGCTAGTAGGGGATACATGAGCTCCTATAAGGTACTCTCTCAAGCCTCCAAAGGAAATTTTCATCATATATTGTACCCCAAGGTGTGGGCTATGACATCCATCTATGGGTTTCTTGCCCCAAATAAGGCCCAGGTTGGGCTTGTTCCTCCAAAATGTCCATCAAAAAAGGTCTTGGAAAGAAAGACAAGTGCGGCCTCTAAGGATATCAAGTCAAATGTATCATGGAAATTAAAATCACATTTAATACCAGTGTCACCTAAATATGTGCATCAAAACTACCTTATCAAATTAAACAAGTGCTCAAGGACCCTATGCAATTTTCCAAGTTTAGGTATGGGAGGGTTGACAAGGTAACCTATTGGGTGAGTCATTCATTAAGTCAAGGATTGTTTCCTAGATGGACCCTCTCTAAGTCATGTAAATAATATGAGGTGGATGGGGGTAAGACTTCTGGGCATGGGGTTCATGAAATACAAGGGTTCATAGTGTCTCATTTATGGGTGCCTTTGTAGGGGGTGTGTTGCACCTTCATTTTAAATGCATCCTTTTTCCAATCCCATTCATTTTCCATTAATTAATTAGGTCCATAACAATTGGGTACTCCCAATGGGTAACATAAAGCTTGGAGGGAATTACCAAAATGTCACTTGAAGGGAGAGGTACACATGGTGCCATAGGGGTAAAGAAAAGGTTGTAACACACTTGTGTAGATCCCTCAACAAGTGGGACGTTTATATAATATGAAATTGTTTCTTGCAAGTCTTTTATTTTTTAGGAGAAACATTTAATTGTTCTCAGGACCTATTTGGGAAAGCATATGGAAGGTTATAGTTTTGTATTTTATCTTTTTCCAACTACATTCTCTCTAACCCTTCAACCCCTTCTTCCCATGAAATGAGGTACAATCCCTTCTTGGGTCAGTAAACCAAAACATCCCAAAAGATAAGGAGACGAAAATGGGTGAAGTGTGAAAAGTGATAAGTATTATCGAGAATGATATGATGACTCATCAAGGGGACCTCTCAATACAAAACCCACCCCCAAGGGTGACCATTTACTAGGGCACAATGTCAACCACCAAGGTGAAACATGGCAAAGAACATAATTTCCAAGCACACGTTTTATAATCAAAAGCATCTTTAAATGCAACATACTTAAATTCCTCAAGTATTAAAGTGACTGTTGGCATAGGGGCAGACCTAGGGTTTGACTCCAGGGGTGCACCAACAAGACCTAACTACTGGCCCTTTCGGCAACACCTGCGAAGCAGATGCAGTCTCACCCGAAGCAGTTATGAGGGGGTTGCAGGACAGAGATGTCTACAACCAAAGGGGATATCAAGTGGATTTAACACAAGAACAACACAGCATTCATATATCACTTATCATCTTGGTCTACTCCATGCATCTATCAGATCTACCTTAGCAATGAAATAACAATATATGAATGACAAATACAAAATATCAATCACACACAACACAAAATATGCGTGGTTCACCCTCTCTCTAGGGCTACGTCCACAGAACTATGCTATATTATATTAGGTTTAAGCATACAGTTCTTGTTTGTGCTCTTAGCTAGAACATCTCCTCTCTTCTCATCACTTTCTCTCCTCTCCCTATGCACCCAGATGCAGGGTTGATCTTTGCACCTAGCTGAAGATCTTACAATCCAAAAGGCTCTCGTACTCAACACTTCTCTCTCACGATACAATAATCACTCAAATCAACAATGATAACCTATATTGATACCAACCCGACCCAGGTCCTCTTGACCTCTATTTATAAATCACAATAGCTCACCAATAGCCTTAGGCCGAAACCTAGGTGTCCAAAACCCTAGGTATCTAAAACCCTAGGTCAACTTGACCCGTATTTTCAGGGCTTCGCCAACCTGTCTTTCCTTTTTTATCGTGCGGTGCTCCAAAGAATCTAACGGTGGATTTTTCCACTTGCTGGGTCATTCACGGTCCTTCTTCCTTGCTTATATTTCATTACCGATCTCCTCGTTCAACGACTTGATTTCTCGGGCTTTGGTCCATCTTTTCTGCCCTTTTTCTCACTTCGACCCAGTATCAATCACTGTGTCTTCCATGAAGTTTGCATTCTCCCTTTTCTTTCTTGATCTTCGCATATTTCCTTAACCAAGGGCCAACAATCCCCCAACACTCACTTGTGACTCATCTTGAGGCACTTCAGATCTGATTCTTCTGTTGTACTTTAACTTCGGACTGTGCAGTGCAGCTATTGATTTTTTCTTTATGCCTCCTCTTCCTCCTTTTGCAGACTGTCTTTTCCATGTCTAGTACCCAATTTCAACTGCACCTGGTACCTAGACCCTTTTCTTCATGCTTCTACTGAGAGATGCGAGGTAGTTGGTTGTCATAGTACAACTTCAACCGACTCCCATTCACTAATCCTTTCTTCCATTCTCCATTCAACGTCTTCAATTGCGCAACTCCTTCCTCTGTAACATAAGCGATCTCATATGGCCCTAGCCAATGCGTTCTGAACTTTCCAGGATGTTTTATGAACTTGCTTTCATAGACCAACACTAGGTCTCCCTGTCTAAATGCCTTCTGCTTGATGTGCCTGTCATGGTAGGCCTTCTCTTTTTCCTTTTGAACTTGCTGATGGAATCCTCCAATGAATCAATCTTCCTCAAGTTCAACCAACAGTGCGAGTCTCTCTTGAAAAACTCCAGTGTCATCCATATCTGTAAAAGAATCAATTCTCAGGCTTGGTACTAGATATTCCATGGGAACAACAGCTTCAAGACCGTATACCAGCTTGAAGGGGGTCTGCATTGTTAGCTTCTTACAAGTGGTTCTATAGGCCCATAACACTGCTGGTACTCTTAAATCCCAATCATCTCTGTTCACACAACAAATCTTGGTTAATGCTATTTCCAAAATCTTGTTGAATGCTTCAATTGTCCCATTGGCTTGGGGATGGTACGGTGTGTTCTTCTGATGGTGGAAAGTAAATTCTTCAGTCAATCTTCAACTGTCTCATTGATGAAATGTGTACCTTGATCACTCATAAGGATCTTTGGGCATCCAAACCTAGTTATGATGTCATCGAATATGAAGCGCACAGTTGTAGTTGCACTACAGTCCTTGACTGCTCAAGCTTCAGCCCATCTGGTCAAGTACTCTATTGTTGTAATTATGTACCTTGATCCTATGTGCTTTCTTGTCGGGTTTATAGGTCCAACAAATTCAATGGACCATTTTTCGAATGCTTGTAGTGTCAATTGTGGTGCTAATGACATTTCATCTCTTCTTGATGGTTTCCCAACCCTTTGGCATACATCGCAGGCTCTGGAATAGTCATTAGCATCTCTATGTAAGGTAGGCCACCAAAGGCCAGCTCGCAAGACCTTCTGTGTAGTTGCTTTCCTTGCATAATGTCCTTCTGTGATGCCTTCATGCGTTTCTGCGAGGATCAGTGGGTGTTCTGCCTCCATAACACATCTTTGCAATATCTCGTCTGGTCCCATCTTGTATAGATTCCCAACTATAAGTGAGAAAACTACAGCACGCACTACTAGTTGTTTCTTCTGTGGAATTGTATACTCACTGGGCGCCATTCCTGTTGATAGAAACTGGACTATCTCTACGAAGTGATCATTGATCTTTCTAATGGCTAGTAGCTATGCATTCGGTAATGTATCTTCCAAATTAGTGGGCTCTTCTCCATGTTCCAATCTCGACAAATGGTCAGGACCATTGATCATTCTTCCTGGTTTTACTATGATCTCAAAATCATACTCTTGAAATAACAACAACCATATGCATATCCTTCCCCCCAACACTGGCTTGTTGACTAGGTACTTCAGTGTGGAGTGATTAATAAACATTTTAAAGTGTCCTCCCAACAAATAGTGGCAAAATTTTTGTAGTGCATACACCATGGCTAATCCCTCTCTTTCAGTAGTGGTATAATTAATCTCAGTTGTGGATAGCTTCCTGCTGGCAAAGGATAATGGGTGGTCAATGTCTCATGTTCCCAACTGTTCTAATACAACTCCTAAAGTGATGGAAGATGCATCGACATGCACATGAAACTCCTTGGCCCAATATAGAAAAACTAAAATGGGCCCAGTAACCATTTTCTCTTTCAGTGTGTCGAAGTTCTACTGGCATTCTTCAATCCAACTAAACTGAAAATCCTTTTTCAATAGCTTCTCCATGGGTGTTGTGATCTGAGCATATCCTTTAATGAACTTCTTGTAGTAGCCTATGTGTCCCAACACAGTGCGCAGCTATTTAACTGTTGTGGGAGGGGGTGGATCAACTATAATAACGATCTTGGATGGATCTACTAGCAATCCTTTCTTGCATACAATATGTCCTAACATAACTCCAAGTGGGGAAAAGAAAATGCACTTCTTCGGATTCAAAGCAATTTGACACTGCTTTCATTTATCCAACATTATACCTAGACATTCAATGTGATTTTTCAACAAACTAAACATAGTCCAATCATCAAAATATGCTTTTAGAAATTTATGTAAGAATTCTTTGAATGCTTCGACCACCACTCTGGAAAAGATGGTTGGGGAATTCTTCAATCTGAATGGCATCACTGTATATTGGTAGGACCCCCATTCTGTTGCAAATGTGGTCTTATGTCGGTCTTCCTTGAAGATCCGGATCTGATGGTATCCTGAAAATCTATCTGTAATAGAATATACTTCCTGGCCTCCCACGTTATCTAACACTTCGTCAATGAATGGTGTAGGGAAGCGGTCATGTAAACAAGCATCGTTCAACTTCTTGAGATCTACGCAGATCCTGATCTCACCTATCTTCTTGTCTTGCACCACCATAGGGCTAATCCACTTCAATTCTTCCACGGGTTCTAGAATCCCTACTTCCAGCATTCTATCAAGTTCAATCTTCACTTTCTCCTTGTATTTAGGGTTTAGTTTGTAAGGTCTCTGTTTGGCTGGTCTAGCATCTGGCTTTAAGGAGATCCTCATCTCTCCCATAGGTCCTTTGATTCCCTTCATATAAGTAAACTTGGTTGGAAACAAGTCCTGATATTCATGCAACAACTCAATAATCTTGTCAATGGTGGCAACATCCCAATAATCTCCGACATTGGCAAGATTTGGTGTCTCCTCTGTTCCAATATTGAATTTATTGATCTTGATCGGTTGTCCAATAAATGGTAAACCAACTCATGTCCCTTCAACATCTCTCTGGCCTTCTGTTTCTGCAATGTTCACCTTCCTAGGATCATCATCTTCATCCGTACTAATGTTGTAACAGCCCTGCAATTTCTGGAGAGGCCCACTCCATTCATCCTCTTCTTGTTCTAAGGAAAGGCTAGATACCTCCTCGAATACTTTTTGTCTCAGAGCATGCAGTGATTGATCTACTGAAGGATATTGACTTTCAAATAAGAAAGTGGTTACAAAATTTTGAGTCATACCTTCCCAATCTGTAGTGATGAGGCGCAACTCTACTTGGAGGTACCAGTTAATAGGTGTCGTGTCCAGCGTGTTGATGAATTTGTGTACCCACTGTTCTTGTGGAATGTCACTCCAGGCCTCTTCGTAGCTTCACACATTGTCCTTTGGCAAGCTTCGACCTGTGTATCGAACTTCGTAGCCTTCTACTTGTGTTGAGAATCTCGTTGTCATCAGAGTACGACATTGTACCCAATCTGTAATGTTACTTTTGTGTGTCACCCACCATCTTGTTGGTGTGGCTTTCAAGGCCTCATCCATTTCCAATGACCTATGTTGTGTTGATACACTTGATTCAAAGACTGATAGGAAGGCTTCTAACGGATTCATACCATCAAAGGTGGGTATGTTACTTACTATTGTGCCAATCCAACGAACTTCTCTAGTTAATCTAGCACATCTCCTTGTAGATACTTCATACATCTAGTTATGCCAGTTCTCCAGTGCTTCTTCTGAGTTTGATGAGCACGCGTTGTCACTTCGCCAGCTTATATTCCCATCGGCTGTAGGGTTAATGTAATCCTGTTGTCTGGCGGTTAGATTGTAGATGTTTTCTAGTGTGTATGTGCAGTCTTATTCTCTGATGGGCTTTGTGTATCGTTGACCTTCATCTGGATCTAAAGGTGCGATGACCCTAAGGCCATCTCCTTCAAAATTCATACGTCTTTTCTTTAAGTAAACAATAGTAGAGTTATTGAAGGCCCAATCAATTCCTAACAACACAGGGTAAGGGCAATTGTCATCAACTATTTCAATTACCTCAAAGTTTGCAAACGTTCTTACTCCGTCAATGTCCACAGGGACATGTTCCAATCTGCCAAAAGGGCTTATAGCTTGTTGATTAGCCATCCTAAGTCTCATAGGGGAATAGATCAACTTCGGTTTTCCCATCTGTGCCCAAGTTTGCTTCATCATGACATTGACCTCCGACCCTAAGTCGAGGACCACATAGTCTATCTCATACTCTCCTATTTGAGCATTCAGATGTAATTCCTTATTTTTCCTTCTCTTCTTACCGATCCGGTGTACTGCCCTATTCAGTAAGGGATATATCTTTCCTAGCTCTAATTGTTTGATTAAAGTTTGTAACTCTTGGACAACGCTTTCATCTTGAATCAATTTAATACAAGTATGTAAAAATTCCATGAGCTTGCTTACCTCTTTTCCTTCTCCTGGTGAAGCAGACCGATCAAATGCCAGAGGCATTCCATATTCTCTCACTTATGGTCTTGTCTCTGATTTAGAGCCTTGGTTTCCTCTGAATTCTTTCCTAGCTTCCTCAAACATCTGTCTTTCTTTCTTTGCATCAAAAGTTTGGGTCTTCTCTGCAGCTTTTCTGATTCCTGAATCTTTTGTAGTCTTCCCTTGTGTCAGCCTGTCTTCTCCTGTAACAACACCTCCTCTTGTTATAACAATGACTCTAGGGTATTCTCCACGAGGTTCAGCATAGATCAATTGCACTTGTGGGTTCTGCTGAGGTCCTTGTCTTTCCTGAAGCTTAGCTAGCAGTACAGGACAATCTTCTATAACATGGTCAAATGAGATGCAGTAGCTGCAAGTGGTACAAGGGTTTTGACAATCCCTTGCAAGGTGTCCTGGTTGTGCACAGTTATAACATATGATCTATCCTCGGCCTCTGCTCATTCCTCCTCGTCGTCCTTTTCCTTAGAATCCACCGCGAGGATTGAAGTTTCCTCTCCCAGGAGAGTTATATTGCGTAGTGTTTCCTTCTTGTTGTACTTCGCCTTGGATCTTATATATGTCTCTTGAGTTTTCATGCATGAGATCATAAGCCCTACAATCCCTATCATCATGCCCTACAGACTTACATAATGTACAGTACAAATTTGTAGGTGTCTGAACATACTTTTTCATATAATAGCACTCACCAATACGATGTCTATTTCTACATACCTCGCACCAGGGTAAGATGACTTGCTTCAAAGGGTTCGGGGCTCCAGAAGCCAAGTATTTGTTGAACAGAGGGCAGTGTTCTTTGTCATGACCTTCTGATCTGCATCTGACACACTAGATATCTTCTCTTTTATCTTTTCCCTTTTCTTTCTTCATATCTTTGACCTGCAGAGACAAACTAGTTAGCTAAATTAGGATCTAACTCATACCTGAATTGGATTCTCCCATGGGGGTTGATTCTAGATTCATGGTGATCTCCAACACCTCATCCTGTGAATAAATCTTTTGTTGCATCAGGGGAACTCTGATGTGTGGTAGAAGGGAAACAATGAACCATTCCTTGTTTTGTTCAGCCAAGATCTGAAAAGTCAATCAGCCTGTCAAGGTTTTGAATCTCTGATCGAATTCCCACACAAGTTTAGCCACCTTCTACTTGATCTCTTTCAACTCTGTGATACATTGGGATTCTGACTTAGGTTTCTTGAATTCTACAATCAAAGCATTCTTGATCTGATTCAGTGGTTTAGGTTGTGCAAGTCCTTGGACAAGCTTCATATACCAGCTCAGTGCATGATCCCTTAGAGTGGTACTAAACTGGGTTCTTTTGACAACTTCATCTGTGACATTCTTAATGTTCCATACGGCTTCACACATGAACCAATGCTGGTCAGGATCTTCAAATCCATCTCCCCTAAAGATAGGAAGCCTCATCTCATCTTCCATAGATCTTCCTAGGGTTCCTGACTGAATATGTGGTGAGCTACTATGGACAGTGCTTTGGACACTCTGGTGACTGGGATTACTCTGATTTCTTAATATTAAATCAATAGGAAGAATAATAATTCTTACTTCGATGGTTTGCATGGTTTCTGAGGTTTCAAGTTCTCTCCAGTGAAGCTCTTCAGCCTGTCCTTCCTCTGTCCCAACGGGTTCTGAATGTTCTTCATTCGTCAGATCTACTTCTTCTCCACTGTAGAAACCCTCCTCCATGTAGTTCTACTTAAACAAGTTTGCAAGGTGGACTTCTCAGAAAACTCTCCCACTGCGTGTATGTCCATCTTCTGTGTCATTGTCGTTGTCCGAGTTTTTGAACATTAGCCTTTCCAGATCCAACCAATCTATTGTACCTTCAAGATGTTCTTCTCATGCAACAACATCTTGAGTCTTAGCTTCAGGAATTGTAAACATTTTCCTCTGGGTCCCTTAAAGAAATAACTCTCAGCTTGGTTGTATGACTCTACCCTGTCAACAACAAAATTTGTGATGTACCCTCCAATGGTACTATCGAGCCAGTGATCTACTGCTCGTGATATAGTGTTATCAGCTTTCTTGACCCTCTTGATCAAATCCGACGTCCAACCATAGGAGGTCTAGATCGGATCTTGAACTAGGTATCTGCTAATCTAGCTAGCCACTCATACAACTCTTGATGGATTCCTCGAAAGAATATCTCATGTATATCAGTAAAAATATGCTTCTCCAACCAGTCCTTTGAGCTAAGATTAGGGTTCTTATTCTAGGCTTCAGCAAAGTCCTTCTCTTGATCTTCTATCCACTTTTGAATCTCTGTCTTAGATGGAAACCACCTTGACATTCCCTTAAAAAGATTCCTTTCCCAGAAACAAAACCATTTGTTGGCAGAGAGGCAGACCCAGGGTTCGACTCCAGGGGCACACCAACAAGCCCTAACTAACTACTGGCCCTTTCGGCAGCACCTGCGAAGCAGATGCAGTCTCACCCAAAGCAGTTATGAGAGGGTTGCATGACAAAGATGTCTACAACCAAAGGGGATATCAAGTGGATCTAACACAAGAACAACACATCATTCATATATCACTTATCAGCTTGGTCTACTCCATGCATCTATCAGATCTACCTTAGCAATGCAATAACAGTATATGAATGAAAAATACAAAATATCAATCACACACAACAAAAAATATACATGGTTCACCCTCTCTCTAGGGCTACGTCCACATAATTGTGCTATATTATATTAGGTTAAAGCATACAGTTCTTGTCTGCGCTCTTAGCTAGCATATCTCCTCTCTTCTCCTCTATTTCTCCCCTCTCCTTGTGCACCCAGCTGTAGGGTTGATCTTCGCACCCAGCTGCAGGGTTGATCTTCGCACTCGGCTAAAGATCTTACAATCCAGAAGGCTCTCGTACTCAGCACTTCTCTCTCACGATACAATAATCACTCACATCAACAATGATAACCTATCTTGATACCAACCCGACCCAGGTCCTCTTGACCTCTATTTATACATTACAATAGCTCACCGACAACCTTAGGCCGAAACCTAGGTGTCCAAAACCCTAGATACCAAAACCCTAGGTTTCTAAAACCCTAGGTCAACTTGACCCGTATTTTCAGGGCTTCGCTAGCCTATATTTTCTTCCTTATCGTGCGGTGCTCCAAAGCATCTAACGGTGGATTTTTCTGCTTGCTGGGTCATTCACGGTCCTTCTTCCTTGCTTATTTGTCATTACCGATCTCCTCATTCAACGACTTGCTTTCTCGGGCTTTGCTCCATCTTTTTTGCCCTTTTTCTCACTTCGACCCAGTATCAATCACTATGTCTTTCGCGAAGTTCACATTCTCCCTTTTCTTTCTTGATCTTCACATATTTCCTTAACCAAGGGCCAACGGTGACACTTACCACAATACCTGACTTGTACCTCATGGAGGTAGGCCCATAATCTTCCAGAAGCAAGATGATGTGGTGAATTCCATCGTGACAAACCAAGGATACATGGTGGTGAAGTGACTATTTGTCTATGTATGTGGACTTTGTCAGTCATCTATCTCTCGGTACTCAATGTCTGCAACCTGAGGGCCTCGAGACATTATATCCTTATTTATCCCTAGAAATTGGGGATAACATGTTGTATATAGATCAAATTTTTCATCCCAGGTCTTCAAATGCTTATGATTGTAACCCCTCAAAATTTGCACCAAAGTCCTATTGACTACTTTTTTCTTCCCATCTGTCTATGGATGGAATGTTGTAGGCCTCTTCAAGTTAGTCTCCATCTTCTCCCACAATGTAGTCCAAAATGCACTGAGAAATGTGGTATCCCTGTCTGAGATGATGTGTCTTGGTATCCCAAAGTGCACCCAGACATGTTCAAAGAATGTGTTTGTTGTTTCTTATCCATTGATGGTCTTTTTACAAGGCATGACAATGCACATTTTTTCGAACATGTCAACTACCACAAATAGATAGTCATGTCCCTTCCTAGTTGTTGGTAAACCTCCCACAAAATCCATGGAAATGGATTCTCAAGGTCGAGTGGGTACGTGTAAGGGAATGTATAGACCTTGCTTCCTATTACAAGGCTTGTTGGTACAACAAAGTATACATCCTCTAATATAACATGCTACATCTTCTTGCATTATGGGCCAATACACATACCTCTGTAAGTTGGAAACTATATTCCCAACGCTAAAATGTCTTGCAACCTTGGAAGTGTGAGCCTCTCTAATAAGTTGCAATCATTCACCTTTAGGAACACAAAGATTGTTGAGATTTTAGAGTAGAACATTTTGGAAATGATAGTCAACCTTTCTTTCACCTTCTTCTATATGAATTTGGCCATGCAAATATTGAAACACCTCCTTGAAGTCCTCATATTCTATGTATGCCTCTTTGTATGCATCATGGGTAAAATGCTCCATGTGCATCAGAGTTCCCAAAGCTATAATCTTGGATGTGGGTGGCCATGAAAGCATGCCTTCCAACTTATTTGTTCTACCCTTCTTATATTTTATGACCAAATAAAATTGTTGTAAAAACCCCATCCACTTGTAATGCTTGGTTTGTTGTAGTTTACTCTAAGCCTGCAATTATTGTAGTGGTTGGTGATCTGTGCGGATGATGGTCTCCTTCCCATTAGATATTTATTCCACTTTTTGACAGCTTGTACCAAGGCATAGAGATCTTTGTAGTAGGTACGGTAGTTGAGAACCGCCACATGAAATACTTCAAAATGATAGTAGACGACAATTCGCCACTACATCAGTACTGCTCCCATGGCATACCAACTTGCATATGTCTCCACTTTGAAGTGATTTTGCAAGTTTGGTAGTGCAAGAATTGGTGCTTAAATGATATTTCTTTTCAGGTCATCAAAGGCCTTATGTTGATTCTTCCCCCACTAGAAACTCTTACCATTGGTTGTTATGGCATGGAGTGGTGCATCAACCACTGAAAAATGAAGCTATGAACTTCTGCAAATATTTTTTTGCCCCAACAAAACTCCTAACTTTAGTGACATTTGTAGGAATTGGCCATTTCAAGATGGCCTCCATATTCACAGGATCTATCTTGAGCTCCCCTCCACCGATCATATACCCCAAATACACCAAATACTGCTGAGAAAACTCATGTTTCTTAAGATTGGCCAACAGTTGGTTCTTATTCAGAGTCCCTAAAAATTGCATAAGATGTGAGATGTTCTCCTTCTATGTAACACTATAAACCATTGTCTCATCCAAATAGATAATAAAAAATGAATCTAGATAAGGGCATAAAACATCATTCATTAGTCTCATAAATGTAGCCAGTCTCATCCAAATAGATAATAACAAATGAATCTAGATAAGGGCGTAAAACATCATTCATTAGTCTCATAAATGTAGCCAGTGCATTGCATAAACCGAATGGCATAACCAACCAATCATACAAACCTTGACTTGTATTAAAGGCAGTCTTCTAGGTATCTTCTTCTTTGACTCATACCTAGTGATATCTTGATTTCAAATCTAGCTTAGTGAAGTACTTTTCATGTTGTAGTTGGTCCAACAAATCATCGATCCTTGGTAGAGGGTACTGATTTTTTAGTGGAATCTTGTCCAGTTCCCAGTACACATTATCCAAGTCCCATCCTTCTTGGGAAAAATTATGATGGGTGACCCAAAAGATGAGGAACTTAGTCAAATTACACCCTACTCCAACAACTATTTCTACTACTTCTTCACTTCATTCGCTTCTAGATCAACAAACTATCTATATAGCCCATTATTCAGTGATGGGAAGTCTAGTAATAAATGTATTTTGTGTTCCAAATACGTCTTGGGTGGTATCCCTTTAGGCTACTTGAACACTCCACTGTATTCATGTAACAACTCCTCCAACTAATGTTTCTTCTCTTTAGTACACCCCTCTAGGGATGCCTTCACTCTCATTAAATCATCATCAAATTGATTTTCTCTTAAGAAAATCAAAACATATTTCTTACTAGAACTAATCAACTTCTTGTCTTGGTTGGCACTTATCAATGAGATATTTGACTTTCCTTTATGTGCGTTGATGATGTAGGACTTCCCATCCTTGATCATCGATACTATTTGGATCTCTACATGAAGATTGCACCCCTCATATAAATGAAATGGATTCCAAACACTACTCCACATACATCAAGGGGCACTGCATCCAATTCCACTTGATCAATAAAATCAACACTTATATCAAATTTATTCTTACTTTGTTTCATTACCTTTATCTATGCATCCTTGTTTACCCAACCCAATGGATAGAGGCTAGGATGATCGTGAAGCTCCAATCCAAAATTGTTGACCAGATCTTCTGCTATGAGATTAGATTGTAAACACGAGTCAAACAAAGCATCTATATTGGCCTTCTTGACCTGAATCTTGATGTCAAAGAGCTTGGTGTTTTTCTCTCCTTCTCTCCCTAGTGATGAAGGCTACTACCCAAAGCTGCAAATCTTCAACACCACTATCCTTGGTTTGAAGAGAATCATTTGATTTTGTTGATGACTGTGTAAATGCCCCAGATACTTGAGGAGTACATCTAGGTTATTGGGAGATATACCCGACATGATGACCATCGTTTTGAACTCAATGGTGTACTCCTATGCACTCTGCCCCTGCCTCTACCTGAAGTAGTGCGATCGGGTCCGTTGGTCCTCTACTTACCCGATAGGGTAGAATTGGGACTTGATGAGGGTTTTGAATTCCTCCCACCTAGTTACTAGCAGATCACCCTCCAACCTAAGTGTTTATGTATGGCTTTAACACTAGGTTAAAGTATGGCCCTTTAACTTCAATCTTGAAAATGAAATCTTCTTCTCTTCCTCTATATGGTGAATGCTAAAATAAAATTCTAGTTGTTGCAACCAATGATTCAGTTTTAATGCATCGATATCACCTTGTTGTGGATTTATGTTCACTTTCACTTCCTTCTTGAATAGGGATTGTTAAGGGTTCATGTCACTCGAACTCGACTGCTCTTTATCAGATTATTTCCGCGACTCCTTTCCCGAGTCTTCCTGATCTTCTGATTTCCCCTCTAATATCATCTCTGAGTTAGAGCCTCCATCATCTCCAAACGATCTGAGCTTTCTTTCTAGATTTGTCATGAGGAGGTTCATATTGAGACCTATGTCAGAAACTTGTGCTTCCAACCTCTCAAATATCTCTTCTATTGGATTCTGAGGGTTGTTATGAACACAATTTTCTGCCATGGATAGGGTTTATGTGACTTCTCTTTAAGATGATTCCTACATCCTACAACTTCCCACAAATACCCAAAAGAAAAAACTTTCTATGATACCAATATGGTTTGTAAAATGTCATGGATATTCCACTGGAACAATTCGTCACTACATATATGATAAATAAAACTGAAATATACACTATGAAGGTTAAATTCCTTTATATTCCAGAATATTTAGTTACTGATTTTCTGCTTATGCATGAAATAGATAAAGTGTGGAAAATAGAGAAAAATAAAGTAAAATCACACACCATCCACAAGATAACACAAATATTTTTTCTAGGAAACCCTTACGGGAGAAAACCTAGATAGAAGGTGAGGTTGCTCTACTCTCTTTTCTCTTGTATGGAAATAATGAAAGTAAAAAGGAGAAGGCACTCTCTATGGAGTTAATTGATACCTGTGGCTTGTTATGATGCTACAAAAAATTAACC
Source organism: Picea mariana (assembly GCA_032191745.1). Taxonomy (NCBI): domain Eukaryota; kingdom Viridiplantae; phylum Streptophyta; class Pinopsida; order Pinales; family Pinaceae; genus Picea; species Picea mariana. The sequence continues at coordinate 81,049 of JASDQU010104366.1, read as the reverse complement.
CCCTCTATTATTCTCTATAATTTCCCACTCCTAATTGTTCGGCTCTGCTATGGAACAAAATACAATAACATCAAATGGAACCCCTTCTCCTCCTAGTGGATTGATAGCCATCTAGGGGTAGGTTTTTAACTTCTTCAACCCTCAATTGTGGTAGGTTTTTTAACCTTCTAGAATATTTTTGAAATTCCTCACATGACTAACCCCACATGCATGAGTAATGGGAGCTGACATGGCATCCTCTTTTACCATGGTGGTCAACATGATAGGTCAACTTGCGAGAAGCATAAATTTTGCATATGAACTCTGATTGATGCACAACCTACATTGTTGGAAATGTCTCTGAGTGCATAACACTTTTAAAGAGGTTGTGCAAAATTTTTGTGCACCAAAACCCCAAAAACTGTTGTTTAATGCCTCAAAATGGATTTGGAAGGTTATGGACCCCAATTTTCCAAAATGGGACCTGCCACTAAAATGACCCTGCAAGCTAATTCCTCCAACTTTTTCCACCTTGAAATCATAAATATAGATGAAAAATAATATAATGATTCGATCTATATCATCCCCACACATTTTTCACAGCTAAATCCTTTGAGAAAATAAAATTGTGTTTTAAGGCCCATCTCCCTAAGGATTTAGGGGTGACCAGTTTCCTCCAAGAGGCCAACACCATATCTTTTTTATTCTCATATCCAGCCTCTAGAAAGTGATAAGAAACATGTTATTTTTTTCCCAAAATTCCCTTTGGGATCCAAGCCAGTGAGGTCTAGTACACCGAAATGGATTCTAAAATAGCCTTAACCAAAACCAAATGGCCTACTCTAGATAACCAATTATTGCACTAGGCATTGACTTTCCTTTCCAATTTACCAAGAATCCATAACCAATCATTTTTCCAATAGTCATTGGCTTTGAGCATGAAACCCAAATATTTTAACCCCAACACTAAATATTCAACCTATAGAGAGAGAATTTGGGAGATGGCATTCTTTTCCTATTCAAAGAGTCTCCATGTGTACAAGGAGGATTTTTTTTTGTTGATGAGCATACCCATGGATTTATAAAATATCCTCAACAAATATTCTAACTGCTCCACATAGCATATGTTCCCTTCACAAAAAAGTTAGGATATCATATACAAATAAAAGGTGAGTGATGGATAAGATGGGGATTACTGCAATACCTTTTAGTGGACCTCTAGCCAAGGAATCCTTCAACATCTCGTTAAAGCCTTCCCCAACTAAAAATAAGAGAAGGGGTGAGAGAGGGAATCCCTATCTGAGGCCTCTTTTTGCTTTAAAGAAAGGGGTGGCATATATATTTATGAGAAAATCAAAAGAGGTTCTGTTTATGCAGTTCAGAGTCTAGGTGATAAAGGAGTGGAAAAATCCCAAATGTATGAGAAGGAGCTTCATATAGAGCCAAATTACCTTACAAAAATCCTTGGATAGATCAACCTTGAAAGTAATATCCCTATAATTGTCGATACGGATGGAGTGCAAGCCCTCTTGAGCAAGTCATGTTGCTTCATGTATCTATCTCCCTCGTAAAAACACAAATTATTCTAGAGATATGTGGGTGGAGAGAATTTCTTTGAGTCTTCTAGCAATCATCTTCGAGATGATTTTGTATATGTTGTTGCACAATGAAATAGTCTTGGACTTATCAAAGGTTGTTGGGTTTTCGGATTTCGAGATTAGAGCTATGAAGGTGGCATTGAAGGCCACCAAAGGTTGTCTAGATGTCCCAGAGTATTCCAAAACATTTAACAAATCATTACCTAGGATGTCAAAGTATCCCAGGTAAAACTCCATAGGGAGCCCATCTAAGTTAGGTATTTTATCCTTCTAGAAGTTATGCAAGACACCTATAATATCTCCCATTGAGACCTCTGTCATTAGTTGAGTGTTTCCCTCCTGATCCATAAATCTAGGAAAATGACTGACTATGTTTAGTATGGAGGATATGGTTTCTCTAATCTATTCCTTAAATACTTTTTTGAAGTGGAGAGTCCCTTCCTCAGCTAGTTCTACAAAGGAAATTTCTTTATACACTTTTTCCTTATCAATAGACCATATGTCTTTTATTGACTTCTTATTGTTTGCAAGTTGGTGAAAGAAGTTAGTGTTATCATCATTGGATTGCAACCATATATCTTGACTCTTAATCCTCCACTATTTTTCCCTGTCCAACATGATCTTCCGTCTATTCGCCTCCATTTATTTTAAAGAGTTCCTTCTACTAGTTAGTTTGTAGCTCTTTTCCCTCCCTTTAGAGACATTGTTGCAACTTAGTTTCTATTTCCTTCAAAGATAAATCATCCCTCTTTTTTTTCTCCTTATTACAGGAGATCGACGCAACCTTTTCCCTCTTGAGATTCGAAATAAATTGGAGAGGGGGGGGGGATTCCTAAGAGGAATATTCATAGGGTCTCTAACATTCCTTAATCACTTATAGAAAGGAAGGGTCTTCCAACCAATCCAAGTTTATCTTGAAAGGGATAGGAGGTTTATCCAAGAGGGGGGGAAGTTCCAAAATGATAGGGTTGTGATATGATTCCCCTCTTGAGGAGACCCATATTCAAATATGTATATTTACTTCCAACATAACTTTTGAGATAAGGAACCTATAAAAACTTTTTTCCACTTATGCATCCCCTATTCACATATTCCCCCAAGTGGGTGTGAGATTTTTTGGTTGGATGTCCAACAAGACTAATTCCTCTAAGTTTGTTATGAAAAATTAAGTTAGAGGGTCCAATTTGGTTGTCAGTCCCTAGATTTCACTGGCTCACAATGTGAATTTTAGGTTTACTCCAACCAGGATATGCCCTTCCTTAAGCAGGGGTTTTGCAGATTGTGCTCACAAAATATTTTATGATTATAATAAGGCCCATATATATTTATGCATAGGAATTATTAGTCCAATTATTGAGATCAAAGTGTAGTTCCTAAGCCGACCCGTATATCCTAGGAATTGGTTAAAAGCAATGTATTCTTCCACCAGCCAGTGACAAGTCCTCCTAACCTCCCTTTTGTATCTATGGCCATAAAATCCCATCTTGTTAAATAAGAGGAAAGTGTTTTGATATCCCTATCTCCTTCCAACATTGTTTCTTGAATGAGAATGATTGATGGTTTATGAAATCCCACTGACCTTTTGATGGATATATTTTAAGAGGAATTGGCCAACCCTCTATAGTTTAAGGAGAGTGTAATCATATGGTATTCTTCCCCAGAGCATTTTCTTTAAGGGCCCTCATGAGAGAACAATGCATTCCAGATATAACCTCTTATTTTTCCTATTTATGAGCTAAGGATAGTAGGGATTTCCTTCCTTGTTGTGCATGCTTAAATTGTGAGTCCTTAAAAGTACATAGCCCTCCCTCCACTCCTTGCAACATAGTTTATGTCCCTTGGTCTTGGAATGTAAATTATATTTTATCCCCTTTAGTTCTAAAGGGTCATCTTGTGTATATGAGAGAGAATAAGGGGTTAGAGGAGGATCCCCCTTTGAAGGAGGCATAGATACATCCACAGGTTGAATGAGGTCATTAATTGATATAAAGGTCGATGGATGGGGACTAGAGAACCCAGCAAGGATAGAGAGGAATTCCTATCCTTTTCCCCCCTCTGTAATAGAGGGAAAAGGTCTTAGAGTTTCAAATTGAATTTCCAAATCAACTGAATGAGTGGCTAAGAGGGGGGGGGGGGTAAATATTTATTACATGAAATTGTGTTATTTCCAACAATATTGGGCATCTCTAGAGCTTTGTGGATGGTTCTCAAGATATATTCCTCATGTTGATTGATTGCTTGAGCTGCAATTTGTGGTTCATCCAAAGGAGGTAATCCATTGGGGACTAGAACATGTGCCTCCTCAACCTTTTTAATCCTTTCGGACCCATTTTTGGTGCTTGGAGGTCTACAAGAATTCCTTCCCTAGATGTCCACAGGAGTGGCATCTCCCACATTTGAAGTGGATGCTTTCATAATCCATCTATTACCGAAACATAGTCATTTTTTTCTTTATCATGGTAGAAATTGCCATACCCCTAGTTACATTTATCCCTACCAGGATATGGGCCATCCCCAAATATTCGGTGTTGCGATAGGAATTTTCGGCTTCATAGAAGAAACCTAGAACATTTCCTATCTCCTAAAAAACCTCCTCAAATTAGAGGATAAGAGGAAATCATGGAAGCCAAATCCAAACCGAGATGATTTCCAGTTTTTATGACTTGGTGTCAAATTCTACCCTCCATTTCTTGAGGAATAGGGCTTGAGACCCCCAACTCCAGTAGAAAAGAAGGATCATGTTGTCATCATCTCTTGTATTTGTTTCCTAGACCATCCATCCTTTCACTAGCAACAAGCATTTGGGATCATAACCTAAAATCCCTAAGAATGTTTTTTCAATCCATTGTTTCAGAGTTCCCATCAACATGTGTTTACTAGAAAAATGTCCCACCAAAGTCACCTCCTCCATGTCCATAATTTCATTGAGTTTAACCTCTTCTCCTGCGACCAAAATTGTCTCCTTCGACTTGTGCTTGACACATTTCCTATTCCGCATGTGGAGTTCCATGTCTTCCATCCCTTATTTCCCATAGTGGAGGTCTGATTTGGCACAAGAACACAACCTCTCATCAAATCCCTAGAGAAGTGTTGTCCAATAAACCCTTCCATCTAAAAAATTTCTATAACCCTTGTGTGGGACAATCCTGAATTGGCATTCTTTACCATCGTAGATCCCTCATCATCCATAATTTTGTTGGAGTTACGAAACCATGAAGAATCATGATTGACTTCTTCTACATAATTTGAAAGAGAGTAAACAAATATATCTCGTAGCATGTATGGTTCTCATGTTCCTTTAGGGGCCTTCATTTCTCCATTGATCTAGGTCACATTAGATACATGAAAAGGATCCCTTGACTTTTCACCCACCTATGGATATGAAGCCCCTAATTCTTGAAACATTGTTCCAAGTATTGTTATGATGTCCTCGGCTAGCAAATTCTCTTCTGGTTGTCTACGATGTACGAACAAGTGACCAAAAAACCCACATGCTATTTTTGTAGAGGCCCAAATCGGCCATCCCTCAAGTGGATCATTGGAATAATCCATGTGTTCCTCATCCATCACTAGGTGTTGATGACGAGGTTGCCTTAGTAAGTTTAATAAACACTTTCATAGGTTTACCTAAGGCTCAACCTTGGTCACAGAGTTAACCAGAGCGATGCTACAATTTCAACTAAGGTAAACCCTAACCACGAGCTTCTTGAACCCTAGCTGTAGAGATTTACCCATCGACAAGGATGTTTAAAACAAGCTTTATCAATATTCTATGGAACAATGAGTTGGAAATTCAAGAATATACATCGAATGATCAATGTGATGTCCCCAACCACCAGGATAAGGCACTCTACTTCCAGAACACCCATCAAGAATGCTCTTATACCAATATGTAATGTACCCAACCACCAACAAGTTGGGCCATGCTACCTCAAGAACACACTTCTTGAACAAATTTCAAATTTTGATAATTAAAGTTAATAAATAAGCATGAAATAAACACATGCAATCATCAAGATTCATGCTAAATTGTAAAAGAAATACTCAATCAACCATGCAAAATAAAAACTAGCAAGTAAGAAAATTACAAATACATATATCAGAGATGATAATGCATTGTTGTTCCAAGTCTCAACAACAGGTCACCCTTGAGCCAGGGCTATGAATCCATAAGTATGGGTCTCAGACTGACACTCAACTTCCCAAACTAGTCAACAATCAAGCTCTCACATGTTTATCACACACAAAACAAAATCTAGTTTACCAACTCTCTTCCCCTTCAGATTGAACCACCCAAAGAGAATGAACCCCCTTCAATTCCATGTAGTCACTTAGTATTTCCACCTCTTTCTAGGGCTCTAGTGCTTCTAGTCAAAAAATCACAATGTTGGAACTCTCAAGATTCACAGTTGTGAACAAGGTTTATCAACATGCCAATGCATCCAGGCCTACAGGCATCAATTCATGGCTGGGATACACCAATAATTACTACAACCATTCAACCATGGTTTATTACATTCAACAATTCATTTTCCTCTCCAAAGCAAACACAAGAGTGAGCAAGAAGGAGAATTAGAGAGAAAATGACTCAGAAATGAATTGGGTATCAAATGGATGGTCAACTGATTGATTGCTTTGAATCCTTCCTTTATTGAACTCCCAACAACCCACAAAAATATTTTTAAATAGAAAAGTGCCCAAGGAAAAATGAGGTCACCCTAAGAGACTCACATGCACCCCCCAACCCAACGTGGGTAAATAATAAAAAATAAAATAAAGGCTTATCCCCTCGACTTTCCCCTCGTCTCTTATGGAATCATAGCCCCCTATAACTCTTTTCCTTGTTTGTCTCACAACTAGCGATGTAATTTATTAGAAAATGTTCAAATCATTACATTTCATAGGCACTCCAACCCCTTTCAATTGTTCAGGCACTCTGGCCTCTCATCAAATAAAGTATTACATTATTAAACTGGGGACTCAAAACTGGGGTATTACATTCCCCTCCCTCTTATTTTTAGCATTGTCCTCAGTGCATATACAAAACATAAATCAAAATTTCAAAATTCTTCAAAAAGTCACGGGTACTCTACCCACATGGCGTCTTCATGCTCCCAAGTAGCATCTTCAAGACCATATCAGGCCCACTAAACTTTTACTGGTTCCATGACTCAAATCGGGAGCACTTTGACATTTTTTTTCAATATGTGCATCGGTTGGACCTGAAAGTCCCCTTCTGGCTCCACTTGAATTAAATGCCAATCAATAACATGGTTAGGATCATGCACATACTTTTTCATCAAAGAGACATGAAATAAATTATGCACATTCATGGAAGTAGAAAATGCAAGCATGTATGTCACTGGCCCTATTGTGTCCAATATCTTAAATGGACAACATAATTTGGCTGCTAGATTTGTATTTCTACCCAACTTTAATGAACTCTTCTTGGGCTTCACTTTCAAAAGCACATTCTCTCCCACTTTAAATTCTCTAGTTGTCCTATTCTTATCTACATAACTCTTCTATCTATCTTGTGTTCCTTTCAAATTCTGCTTAATTTTAACCATCTAGTCTTCCATATCCTTGAGCGATTCTGGCACAAGTACTACTATGTCTATCGGGTTGTCCCAACTCACTGGAGTATTGCATTTTCTCCCATACAAAACTTCTAATGGGATCATCTTCAATGAAGGAAAACTCAACCAAATGCAAGTAATCTTCTCACTTAGATGTCTTATCCATCACATACATTCTTAAAATGTCTTCAATTACTTGGTTGACTCTTTTTGTTTTCCCATCTAATTGTGGATGGTATGTTGTGCTAAATTTCAGATTTGTATCGATTCCTTTAAATAATCCCCTCCAGAAATTTGAAGTAAAATTTGTATCTATGTCTGAAACAATTGCCCTAGGTATCCCATGCAACCTAGCAATCCCCCTCATGTAAATTTATGCAATATTAGTTATTGTATGAGTCATTTTTACATGAAAAAAATGGGCAGCCTTTGTCAATTTATCAACCACTACCATTATCGAATCATGTTGCCTTGTTGTCCTAGGAAACTTAGTGATAAAATAAAAGGTTACCACTTCCCATTTCTTCTCTAGAATTGGAAATGGCATAGCAAACCTGTCGAATGTCTTTTCTCAACATTCACTCTTTGACATTCCATAGATATAAAGATGTAATCTACAACATCCTTCTTCATTCCTGGCCAAAAGAATTGGCTTCTTACTCTTGCAATTATTTTCTGGTAACCAGGATATTTGACATATGGAGCATTATGCATTTCCTTTAATACCAAATTCCTAACTTCGTCAGAAATAGGAACATAAATTCTATTTGTATGCATAAGTAATCCATCTTCCTTCATCTCATACTCTTTAATCTGTTGTTGTACATTTTCTTTTTGTAAACTTTCTTTTACATGTAGGTAGTGTTGGTCTATAGTAGAAACATTCAAAGTTCTTCTCTTTAAATATTACTGATACATATTAATGGTTGTAGCATGCATGAGATTGATCTAGGTGGATATTGGTGGCCACCCACCTGTTCCAAATTCCAACTAGCTCATCTTGACAGTTTTCAGTTCAACACGTTTCTCTGTAATGGGGACAATTCTTTGTAATTATGGGTTTTTCACTTACGAGGTTGTCTTGAAGCCCTACACAATATCTAGGTGGATATTGGTGGTTGCCCACATATTCCAACTGGCTTATTTTTTAAGTTTTCATGTCAGTACATCTTTTTGCTCTTCTAGGGCCGTTTTGGGGCTCTAAACAATGTTTTTTGGCTTGCCACAGTCAAACTATAGAAAAGGTTAGATTTTGATGGCATAATGTGTAGTTCTCGAAAAGACCTTTCCAATGGGCTATCACATTCCTAAAATGGATATTGTATGCAACAGTTACGACCCCAGGAAGTTAATGTACTAACTTACCCCAATGGGGACCACATGAATTTTGGCGCTTCATCTCCTAGGGTTAGGTTTTTGGATGTCTAGGGTTTTGGCATTAATTTTTATCATAAAAAGGCATTTAGAGCCTCATTGTAATCATCTTCTTGCGAATGAGCATAGCCGTCACATCTCTTCTCAGAGATAAAGCTGTCGCCATTCTAGTGAGTCTTGCACTCTGTATTTTTATAGTCTCTGTACATTTATTTCATTAATAGAAATCATGTATTGTTGTATTTTTATGTTTCTGGAAATATTTATGTGTATTTCATTATAATACCTCTTCTTTCATTTTGTTTCGAAAAAATCTGAATTAGTGGTATTAGATCAGACTATTCTTGATCGTTTTTCAGTGCATGTCCTCAACGAGGTTCGAGTATAGAAAGTTGGGTCTCAAGCTTGTCCCTGTTGAGGACAATCACTCTCGCATGCCCAAGAAACCCTCTATGGCGGTAGAAAATAAAAACGATAGAGAAAAATATTCTATTAACCTGTTGCTTGAGCAAGCTCTTGCGTGACACAGGGAAAAAATGATGGAGAATTTTTTCCACATCCTTCAACACCTATTGATAGCAACATACGCATATTCATCAAAAGACCACTTTGGAGGAACCTCTCCCTTCAAGGTACAAGTTAATTTTTATATTCTCGTATTTGAAGGTCAAATAGATGAATATGCCTTAGAAAAATGGTTGAATCTGCTAGAAGGTTGATTCTTTGTTAGCTATTTTTCTGACAGGGAAAAGATCACCCTCACACTCCTCAAGGCTCTCCCCCATGTTAAACATTGGTGGGAAACTTACTAGGAGAAAAGTTCCTCAAAGTAATTTGGAATATATGGGGACGAGCCCACTTGGGATTTTTTAATGGATGCGATTAAGTAACAATACTACCCTATTGATAACTATGAAGACCAGTACATGAGATGGACCACACTATGGAAAGAGAAGAGCCAAACAATGTTGGAGTTCACAAATATTTTCCATACCTTGCACACCAAGCTGGGTATTAAAGACTCTTAGCAACATCTGGTTTTGAAATACCGTGGGGCTCTACATAGGTACATCCAAACCGAAATGGATTTCCTAAACATCTCATCATTGGGAGCTTCTTATCGATATGTTGTCAAAATTGAGCAGAAATTTAGGCACTAGAACAAATGGGAGTTTGGGTCTACAAATATGCAACAACCAAAGTAAGGTAAAGACAACCCTAACCAACAGCCTCTCGACAACCATTCTAAGACATAGGAAAAGAAGGGTAAAGGAAAGACAAAGAATGACACTGGGAAGTGTTGCGACTTCCACAAAATCCCCTGGCACAACACCGATGAATGTCATTTGAAACATTCATTGGTGGTCAAGGTCAAAGAAAAGGAGCCGAACATTGATTCAAAATCTGATCCAGAAAATATTGAAAACAGACAGATCATCAACGTAGACCCTACTGTTATTGTTGTGACCGCAACAATTCAACCAGAAGAATTAGTAGATCCTGAAGAGGGCGAGCGCCTCTTCCATTCAAAGATGTGGGTGAAGGGGACCCCGTTGCATTTCATTGTTGATAGAGGCAACCAGAAGAACCTCATCTCAACTAAGGTTGTCAAACAGTTGGGTTGTCGACAACACCACACCCATAGCCATACAACATCGGGTGGATTCACCAGGGACGAGATCTCTGTGTCAGCCAACAGTGTCGCCTGTCCTATGTCATCCAACCCATCAAGGATGAGGTAGTGTGTGATGTTTCCCCTCTTGATGTCTATGATGTTTTTTTTGGCCAACCATATATGTGGAAATGTCATGATGTTTATGAGTCTTGACACCATAGTGTCATTATTACTCTGGGGGGTCATCTCTACATGATACCAGAGGTAGTTTCGACTACTTTTCCACCAAAACAATGCCGCAAGGTAATCTCTCATACTGCAAAATTCATCCTCTTCCTAGTCTATTCAAAGGATGCACAAAAGGACACTACAACCACTGCAACCTCAACACCTTCTATCCAGCAGAAGCAGATTGCAAAAGAGAAAACATATATTATTCCTTCACCTACAATGGTTCCTACACAATGCCCCATCAAGCCCAAAGACAATACATTGGTGGAACAGATGCAACCCCGCTAGCAACAGGTTCATGACAACCTTCCACAGACCAAGAAACACATCTTCTCCAACAAGGCATGCAAATCACCAAGATTCAGATTCAGAAAACTCTTTCCCCTCTTCCCCGGATGATCAACGCAATGGATACCATTGCTTCCTAAGGGGGGAGGATTGATCCAGATGTATATTGGTGGCCACCCACATGTTCCAAATTCTAACAGGCTCATGTTAACAGTTTTCAGTTCAGCACGTTTCTCTGTAATGGGGACAATTATTTGTAATTATGGGTTCTGCACTTACAGGGTTGTCCTAAATATCTACACAGCATCCAGGTAGATATTGGTGGCCGCCCACCTATTCCAACTGGATTGTTTTGGAAATTTTCATGTTAGTACATCTTTATATACTTCGAGGGTTGTTTTTGGGATCTAAACAATCTTTTCTTGGCTTGCCACAATCAAACTATAGATAAATTTAGAGTTTTATGGCATAATGTGTATTTCTCAAAAAAACCTTTCCAATGGGCTATCACACGCCTAAAACGAAAATCGTATGAAAACGTTACGACCCTGGAAAGTTAATGTACTAACTTACCCCAACAGGGTCTACATGACTTTTGGTGCTTCATCTCCTAGGGTTAGGTTTTTTGATGTCTAGGGTTTTGGAATTCATGTTTATCATAAAAAGGCCTTTAAAGCCTCATTGTAATCATCTTCTTGTGAATGAGTGTAGCCGTCACATCTCTTCTCAGAGATAAAATTTCCACCATTCTAGTGAGTCATGCACTCTATATTTTTACAGTCTTTGTACATTTATTTCATTAATAGAAATCATGTATTGTTGTATTTCTCTGTTTCTGGCAATATTTATGTGTATTTCATTGTAATATCTATTCTTTCATTTCATTCCGAAAATAATCTAGATCACCTTCTGTTGAGTGGATCAACAACATTGTTTTCTTTTCCTTTGATATGCTTGATGTTAAATTCATATTCACTTAAAAATTCTAGCCATATTGTCTCCTTGGCATTCAAAGTCAGTTGCTTAAAAAGATGTTTTAGACCACTATACTTTGTTCTTAATTCAAATTTCTTCCCAATGAGGTAATGCATCCACATCTTCAATGCATGTACTATGGCAACAAACTCCAAATCATGTGTGGTATAATTCTTCTCATGTTCCTTAAGATTTTTGGACTCATAAAAAATGACATGTCCATTTTGAGTGAGGACTCCACCAAGTCCTTCTTTGTAGGCATCTGTACAAACCACAAAATTCTCATTTGGGTCAATGATCTTTAAAACATGTGCACTAGTAAGTAGTTATTTCAACAAATTAAAATTCCCTTCACACTTTGTTGTCCATTCAAATTTGATTCCCTTCTTTTGTAAGGAAGTGATGGGATGAGAAATCTTAGAGAACCCTTATATAAACCTCCTGTAGTATCCGACTAATCCCATAAAAGATCTGACTTATGAAACATTCCTTGGTGTTGGCCATCCTCTAATGTCTTCAATATTCTCAGTATCTAATGCTATACCATTTTTTGAAATAATGTGGCCCAAATAATGGATATGTTCTTGGTAAAAATAATACTTACTAAGCTTGGCATGAAGTTGGTGTTTCCTCGACACTCGCAACACCAACCTCAAGTGATGTTCATGATCTTCCTCTGACTTATAATAAATAAGTATGGCATCCAAGAACACAATGACAAACGTATCTAGATAATTTGTGAATATGTCATTCATTAAGCACATAAAGACAATCAATGTCTTTGTCAGTCCAAATTGCACCACTACAAATTCATAATGTCCATACTTGGTTATAAAGGTTGTCTTATTGATGTCTTATTCCTTGATTCTTACCCGATGGTATCATAATATCAAGTCTATTTTTGAAAATATATTTTCTTCTCTTAGATGATCAAAGAGGTCATCAATTCTGGGTAGAGGGTATTTGTTCTTCATAGTGGATTTATTCAACTGTATCAATTCAATACACAGCCCCAATGTTCCATCCTTCTTTTTAACAAAAAGTATAGGTGCTCCCCAAGGTGAAACACTTGGGTGGATGTACCCTTTCTTCATCAGTTCCTCTAGCTGCATTTGAAATTCTTTTAATTCTAGTTTACTGCTTCTATAAGGTGTCTTTGATACTAGGGTGGCTCTTGGTAGTAAATTAATGGAGAAATATATCTCCCTATTTGGTGGCAATCTTGGTATTTCTTGGAATACATCTTCAAACTCTTGCAATACTGAAAAATATTCAAGGCTTGGCCCTTTTGTCCTTTTTGGTTTCACCACATGAGCTGCATATAATTGACAACCTTTTCTAAAACATCTCTTCAATTGTGAGGCTGAAATCTCCCTTACAGAAATGGGTCTTGTAATTCCTTTCACAAAGCTATATTTCCCTTCTTCATCTAGACATGTAAATGTCTTGTCATGATAATATAGAATAGCTAAATGTTTGTCCAACTAATCCATTCGGATTAGGATATCATAAGATCCTCATGGTATGATATTCATATCATCAACTGTATTTACTCCAGGGATGATTTTAGGGTCTAAATTTTGCTCATGGGCTAATTTTCAATGGTTTTTCCCAAAAAACGATTTGCTATTCTTAAAATTATTTGCCCAAATTATATAGGATAAAATTATTTTACCTTAAAAATCGCCAAAATGTTATAAAAACTATACAAAATCCTTAGAAATTTGAATATTTTTACAAAAATATTGTCAACATTTTCTAGTTGGCATATGAAGGATTAATAAGATTCGCCAAGGTTTCTACATTTTAAAATAAACTTCCATCCTTAAAATCATCCCTGATTTACTCCATTCATATTTATTGGACACTCTCTAACTGTCTCATTGATCCTTCTTTTGGTTCCAGTGTCTAGCTGAACCAAACTTGATTTTTCAAGCTTACTCTTCTCCAAATGAAATATGTCCACTACTTTAGGATCAATGTAATTATTTCTTGCTCCCAAATCAATTAAAATAGAAATAGGTTGATTGGTGATCTTACCTTCCACCTTAATCATATGGGATTGGCATTTTGCTTGTCGATCTTCTAAGTCTACATATATTCTTGGAATATTTCCTCCTATGTCTTCTAATGTTGTAACCTCTTGAATGTTGTGCAAGGTCTTCATTTTGTATTCTTTGTGAGGTAAATCCTTGTAGATGTGATCTTATTTGCATCCCCAACATTGGATTGGTGGTATTTTCATTTTTCCCAAGGAGTATTTCTTCTTGTATCCGTTCTTAGAAGATTGATCTTACTGATTTGTATTAGGATTGTTTCTTTTGAAAGGAGTTTTGAATCACTTACTTCTCTGATTATATTTCTCCTTCTTCTTATCCTTCCAATATTTTTGCAAAGATTCTCTTCCCTTTTCTTTCTCATATATGAACTTATCCTTCCTAATGGTCTCTGTCAAAGTTCTAGGATCATCATATTGAATCTTCTCTTTATAATATGATGGAAGTCCACTCAAAAACCTCTATATCTTCACCTTCTCATCCTTGATAAATCCCACATACTTCAACAATACCAAGAAAATGTTTTCATATTCTCCCATGGTCATGCTCCCCAACCCGAGTTCAAAGAACTCTTGCATCTTCTTGTCATAGTAGTTCTTTAAAATATACTCCTTTTGAAAATACCACTTGAACTCCTTCTAAGTTATCATGTTCTTATTAATGTGCTCCACTTGTTTCAATCGATCCCACCACATAGAAACTTTTCCATGCAAATGGTAGGTGGAAATTCTAGCTTCTAGGTTAGACGAGTAGTTGTGCAACTGAAAATACTTCATGATTCCAAGAAACTGGGATTCACCATCATCTTTTCGTTCCCTTTCACCATCAAAGGATGGTGGCTTAAGCTTCCTCAGTTCTCCTTGCAAACCGTCCACCTCATGTCTTCTTCTTTGATATCTAAGATGAGACACTTATGGACTGCTCCTTGAATCCTCAGATGCATAAAACCTCCTAGCTAAGTAGGGAGGTGAGTGATGTCTATGAGTACTTCTTGAATGACTAGTTCTTATGTAGTTATCTCTTCTTTCATATTGTCTACCTTCTTCCTCTTGTCTTGAGCCCGATCCACTATTTTCTTGCCTCTACAATTGATTTAGGCTTTGCATCATTTGGGAATTTATTTGATTCTATTAATTCATCATATTCTCAGTATCTTCTTTGTAAATCTGTACTTATATTCTCAATCTTCTCACAATCTCTATTAATATTTATGGCTCCACTCTACCTCTATTTCCATTAGATTATGTCTCTGCATTTCCAACACTAATATTTTGACCTTTGGCTTCTCTCCCATGACTGAAGGATCCCTCTCCTTCCTACATTTCTCAAATATTCATTCTTATATTGAAATGATATGTTTATACCCATAATTTTGTAAGAAAGGGTGCATGTAACATAATTTCTGTTAGAAAAAAATAATAAACATATATACACATTTCTAGAAAAAGGATTGAAAAAATTCAATTTTTTTCTCTTCCTTAAGGCCACCATTCATCTTCTTCTAAGTTCAGTGTAATCTCTACTTCCCAAAACAACTCTCTGGGTGCATAAATAGATCCCCTTCTCAAAGATATTTCCAACGACTACCTGTTTGCTTAATTTCGAGCTCAGAGCAAAAATTTATACCCTTCTGAAGTTTTTTGGGCATTTTTTTCTTTTACGGAAGTCTTCCTATCCAATGTGGACTCCACGTATGTTGGATGACATGGAATTGACGTGGCTTATGACATGGAATTAATGTGGCATCGTTCACTAGTCACCGAAGAATGCTTCTTTTTTTCCTTACCTCTAAATGCTTCCGGTCCAGTCTGGTCCACCAACCACCAACCTCCGCACTCAAACCTCAATCTGTCTCCTTGTCAGTCGACTCTGGTCCGGTCCACCAACCCACCCATACTTTTCACTCAAGCTTCCATCAAACTCTTTCCAACAAACTTTGATCCACTAACTGTCGGCCCACCAGGGTACCCCCACAAGCCTCGTATATAACTCATGCTAATTGGCATCGATCTAGTCCTGTCCACCGGGACACCAGACGCTCTGTGTAAAAATTTTATCCAACAAGGGAGAATCAATGTCGATCCAGTCCACTGGACACCGAGTAGACCAACCCAACTCTTTGCATTCCATAGTGGTTTATGGTTTGGTCCAGCGTGTCGCCGGTTACTTCATCCAAAAGTTTACATTGCGTGCGGGCTCCATATGGTTTCTTGACTTCCTTTTCATACACAAGTCATAAACAGTTCCCTTTTTTCTTAAAAACTTGTTCAATCAAACTTTTCCCCATGCATGTGGAATAAAGAAAATCACACCCATCACAGATCTACAGTGGGGAAACCATGCAAAGGTGAGATCGATGATGATGGTTCACTGGAATTCCAAGAGGCATAAATAATGATTCTAATGCCCAAATTGAGCAAGTGAGGCCTTGATGAAAATACAAGGCTGAGAGGAATCACCTAAACATGGTTTCTAGGGCTATTAAGAGAGATTTTAACCAAAAAAATCTCCTCTCTGATGTTGTCCCATAGCCATTAATTTCATTCCAAAGGAAGAATCCTCCTCCAAACAACTTATGTCATGTCATGTAGAAGACCCCTTCAAAGCATTGGTGTTGGAAACCAACATATCTGATACCACTCTATGACATCCTCAACCACCATGCTAAGGCTTTGATACCAATCTATAATGTACCCAACCACCAACAAGCTGGGCCACACTACCTCAAGAATGCACTTCTTGAACTAATTTTGAATTCTGATACTTAAAGTTAATAAAGAATCATGAAATAAACACATGTAGACATAAATATTCATGCTAAACTGTAAAATAAATACTCAATCAACCATGCACAATAATAACTAGCAAGCAGGTACTATTGAGGCGAGGAATGGAAAGTCCCCACTCAAGCATTTTCGAATATTACTAGGCTAAGGTAAGATAGGAGAGAATGTTACCCTCGATTTATAGGCTTGCAAAAATATTAATCATCCCTCGAGAAATATGTTCTTGGACCTAATGCTATTTTAAAATTGTGTGTTTCAAATTAAAGAAAATGTAAAAATTGATATGAAGATGAATACAAGAATTAAAATGAATAAAGTAAAGAGCATAACAATCTGAAAATCAGAAATACACAAGTCTCCATTGAGAAAAACCAGATCTTTTATTAATGAAAGCTTTTTTGAGTTACAACAAGAATGCCTCTTTTCAAACCCCTGTGAGGGTGAGGACCAAGATCAGACTTAGAAGTCTACGAAGGAATTGAACATCATACATAGACAACTCATGTTTGAAATAAAATTACCAAAACTGTATACACTCAATCAACCAAGTTAGAAGCCCACCAAGTCTTGACTCTACAAAATAATCTTGATTATACCTGAAACTTAATTCATAAATTCTAATAAAACTACATAAACTATCAAGAGAATTGAATGACCTTCTCAAGCATGTCAAATATCAATGCTTCATAGTCCTTTCTTCTTTTCCACCATCAGAAAGGTCCTAATATCAACAAGATGATTAATCCTTTTTAAGAAACTTGGAAAATGGAAGGATGAAATTAAGAAATCTCAATATGAAACAAGAGAAAACCTTATCAGAAGTGTTTCTCTCTAATTCCTCCTCTTTTCCAAAATGCATTTGGCCTTCTACCTCTGTTACCTTTGCATTTGGTCTTACTTCCAGACTGATTATTAACTTTACTGAAAAAACTCATCTATATCATCCATATCCAAATTAGCAAGTATATAAGACACAACATATAATACATCAAATACTATTTGTCAACTTGATTAAATTTGGCTCTGAAATGATATAACCATGCAACATAAAAAAAAAGGAGATGAATAGGAAAAGTGAATCAAGGGAAAAACAAAAGAACTTATGCATGCATATCAAAACAATCATTCAAACTTTGCAATATGTCCTGAGAGCTTCCATTATATATATAGGCCATTTCTCTTTAACAAATATGAACATGGAAGTATATGGAGAATTGGGACTTGTATGGCTGGGAGTAATTTGTGAAAAATGAATTGTGATAGGAATTACATAATGGACTGTTCAAATTAAAATAATAATAATAATAATTGATGCATATGTATTTCCTTAATGAAACCAATCAGACTCAACTATTTTTATTCATATATACAAGCTGTGAACTATCATCCATCTTTGCCCATCATTGTTGTTCAATTCTTGTCTTTCTAAATTATATAGACACGAAATAAATGGAAAATGGATTTTTTTTAAACAAGATCATGGATTATAACTTATGTAAAATGTTATGTATGGACGGACAAATGAAAGTCTAGAGACTAGATATAATTTAAACTATAACTTTAAACCATATTTATGCCATATTTAACGCAAACAACTGAGCAATAATATGTCACTATCGAAAAGTGATTTATGTATATCTGTTATATTTTCATATCATGTATATGACTTAGATGCTCAAAGCTAGATGAATCAATCATCCATACACAATGAGGATATATTGTTCACAGGCTTTCAACTTCATATCCTTTCATTCCAAAATAATGCCTCTAGGGAATTAATATAATAGTGCTCGTCCAAACAACGCTATCAATTTAAATTGAAATGGATGTATATGCATAGGCCTTTACCCAAAATAGAACTCAATGAACCCAAAATATTTTTAGTTGAGAAGATGACATGTAAGAAGAGAATAGCTTGAAAAGTTTTGCAAGAAAGGTATGGAGTCGCTTAGCCTTAGAAAACACAAGTTTCTAACCTTCTTCCTTATTTTTTAATCAAAAGTATCTCATCAAAAAACACAAAGTTTCTAACCAGCATAAGAACACATAACATTTATAGATATCTTCAATGATTTCATAAGACCTAGTTTAATTGATGGGTGCAAAATAGGCACTTAACTTAACCCATTTTTAGCATCAATTGAAACAAAAGCTACAAGTATAGCCAAGGTCGACATGAGCTACAAGTATAGCCAAGGTCGACATGAGAGTTGAGCTATACCACGATGGTAAAAGAGTCATATAAAAATATGATTGTCTTGAGTTCAAACCTTGAATGATAATCATATCAACTAATGAATAAACTTGGGTTGGTTTCATTCTTCATGAATTCACACAAAGAATACAAGCACTAGGGATAAATTATTTCTCGGGTTGAGTTTGTATACAAACCAACAACGAAAACCCAAAAAAATTGTTCATTTTTTACCATTTAGTCATGAACCAATGTAAAATGGTAACACGATTGTGGAAAAAATAAAATCCAAACAATTATTTTAATAAAAATCATTTTCTTAAAAAAAATGGTAGAGAAAGGGAGAGGAATTTTTTTTTATGTACACAACACACAAATAGAGCCACACTTAACCAATATAAAGACAAATGCAATGCATGAGATGTAAAACCAGTTGCCAACTCGTGCCTTATTTCAATGCGATTTTATACCAGTGTTGAGATCTCCGAATAATTACAACAACCACCAAGCACAAGGGTTTCTCAACAATTTGAGCATTAAGCTCTCTTCACAACAACAAAATGGAATGAAAACTCAAAAACCTCACAAGATAACAAGGTGACGAGCTCAGGGTTGTGGATTTAATGCCCATGTCCTGTCTAATTCAATGCATGGCCAGCTCCACTATTCACCACAAACAAAAATCATGGAACATAAGTGCCACATCAACCATAGTTCACCTATGTCAATTGCCATAACCAATCACAAATTCAAACCCCAAGCTARGTGAGCATCAACGTATATGCCAAATCAACACTTTAATCATAACAATATTGCATTGTCACATCATATAACTACCCAAATCCAAAGGTCAATCATCAACATTGTCAAACGCTGCATCTAATCGTGTGACCATCATATCTTATGGGTCTATCAAAGTTTATGCCAACACGATACAAATCACCCTTCAAAACTTTTACCATGTGCCATATACAACGTCACCCAGGATTATAACATATAATCTTGCATGCAAACCATAGGTATTGTATCCACTATTAAGAACTTGCACTTATAACTTGTTTCATTTATCACATGAGTTTATTTCCATATAGGGCTTAAAAAGATTTGAACCATAAAACCTATGATAAGTATGCCATGACAATAATGTCAAGATTGTTTTGTTTATGCATGAGAAAGCATATCTAGCATGGCACTTGTATTTATTTGTTTCAACTACAAACTTCTTTGATTATCAAGCGAATATGAAAGGTAATCAAAACAGACTTATATCAACGGGCGAAGGCTCTCCATAGTAGTAGAAATTTAATGATCCCATCTCTTGAAACAAAAGTGCATAAGTACTGAGAAAATGATTTGAAAACAAATGTCTATGAATTTTCTTAATACGAGGACCCCACTTATTAGCTATTCAGTATTCATAATCATAGGCTTCACAATAATTTGTGAATTTTTTATATAGTTGATGAAAATTTGAGTCAACATTTGGTGGCTCCACAGGGAAGTCTGCTTATAGCAAGCTTAGAATTCATAATTTATGGTTATTGCTTTGAAGATGGAACTAAAGTTTACTGGTGTTTTCTCTTGCTCAAAATTTGTGTAAATTTTTTATTATGTGCTCATGAAATAATTCGCTCATGGAGGAAAGCATGGAAAAAAAGAAAAAGGGAATAGTTGAAGTCATTAAGCTTAAACAAGACATTCACACTTACAACAAAAACTACATAATTTGATTTTATATAAGAGATTATGAGTAAATGTTGTTAAAAAGAACATGATTTCATTGAAAATAGTTTCAATAATAACTATAAGGGATATCAATTTTCTTACAAATACTATTCAGGCTTAAATTACCTTTTAATCTTAAGTAAGGAGTAACCTAACTCGGGAGCAATCTTCCCTCCCGAGTTCTGTTTTTCAGGCAAAAAAATGGGCATGAATTCAGCGAAATTTTCAGGGGTAGTCTAAGTTTTGCATGGATCAATGTTCCATGTATTTCAGACTCTTATCCCAGGGGTTTTGCCCCATTTTAAACCAACCCAGATGCTCAGAAAATCGATCAGAATTATGGATTGGCCGGAAATTTAAAAATGGGCCACCGGAAAACCTATTGGAAAGGTAACTCGAGAGAGAAAATTGCTCCCGAATTAGCCCACTCCCTTAAGTAAACCTAAAATTGCTTTTAATTAACTGAATATAATTAAAATTAACTAGTATGCTACACAAAAACCTACACCTTAAAAAAAAAATATGATAACCAAACCAAAACTATGTTGCAAGTCAAATTTATTGTAATACCAACTCTGAATTCTAAACTCCATATTGTTACAAGTTTAGTGCATTTATTACACTGCAATATCCAAAGGGAAAACACAACGCTCTTTATCTACTCGGCTGCCCATGTTTTATTATATGATGAAACTCACCTTGGATGTAATTGGTATTGGGTAAATGCACGTGATATTTGAGTTAATTTGCTATACCTAACGAAGAATGAACGTCTATATGCTCCCATGATGTTTGCATTTACTTGCTACACCTACGTTACAATAAATCGTCCATTTACACATAACCTTAAAAGGCATCGGTCGAATGCCCTTTTCCCTCTCAATTTCCTAAGAAATGATTATAATTGGTTTAGGTAGATCAATTGCTAGCAATCACATATGAAATTTGAGGGGAAAATTGGCAATTTACTCGTTGTATATAGTTTAAAATTTTTCGAGGATTGTAACATTCTTAGTTAAAACTATGAAAACAAGTAATGAAAATGAAATTATACAATTCATAATATTAAATGAATTGATTAAGGTTTTCAGATAGATTGTATATTTTTACTTGTTGTATATAGTTTAAAAATTTCCGAGGATTATAACATTTTTAGTTAAAACTATAACTATGAAAACAAGTAATGAAAATGAAATTATACAATTCATAATATTAAATAATTTGATTAAGGTTTTCCGATAGATTGTATATTTGATTAGAATTTTTAGATGGATTGTAGAGAAATTGTCAATTATATATGTGGATGGTAACTCCAAAGAATATAATGGGAATATATCGCAAATTCCAAAATTGTCAATTATATATGTGGTTGGTAACTCCAAAGAATATAATGGGAATGTATCACAAATTCCAAAAAACTTATGAGAATTTCCAAATCACTAACAAATCCATAACTAATTGTAGCGGCCATTGCTAGATCCAAAGGATCCAAAATACAGACCAACTATAGAGGCCATTGATAACTTCAAAGCACTTTATGGGAATACCACTGATAACCCCAAAGGACCCAATAGAATATGGATGGATGGCAAATCAACCACCATTGTTTGAGATGACTAACCTTAAAGGACCCAATTGAAATGTCACTGGAAACTCTATAGGACCCAACAAGAATGTTTGGATGGATAATTGATTAGCAACCAATGTTGAGGCAATCGGTAGCCCCAAAGGACCCAATGAGAATCTCACTAGTATTGGATGGACTCTAGAGATGACTACCCCATATGACCTAATGGGAATGTCACTAGTAACCCTTAAAAGGACTTGAAGAAAATTTTGTAATGAATGATAGATCAATTACAAAGGTGACTAACTCCAAAAAGCTTGATGGAAATGCTATTGGTAATCTCCAAAGACCCAATGGGAATGTGATTGTTAATCCTCCAAAATAAATAAATAAAACAAAATCCAAATAGATTATTGATCAATAAATCAATGATAATTCCAAAAAACCTAATAAAAATATGATTAATAGCCCTAAAAAACATTAAAAAAAAAATGTCCCTTTTATAAACTTCTCAAATAAACCTTTTTACAAATTAAACAAACCCTTTAAACTGTTTTCTAAATTTTTTATACCCAATTTTATTTTAATTAAACTTGTAAACATTTTTACAAACAAAAAATTTAGATGCACCTAAGTTTTTAACCTTGAAATTTGAAATTATTCCCTCCACCTAACTTACAATAAATGAAATTTGAATTTATTTGCTCCACTTAACTTGGAATAAATGGAATAGACACAAAACTGTACAAAACTAATTTCATATTTATTTGCTTTTATCAAAGTTCCAAAAATATATTAAAAAAAAAACTATGTATTTAGGATTAGAATTTCAAAATCAAATAATCAATTAAATTAGATAGCTTTGACAACTTTCCTAAGGATATTGGAGATTATAAAAATAATTCTTAATAGTATTTCACAACCAAATCACTTTGGAAACAATTTGACCATCAAATTTCATCTATGCTTATCTGTCATTCAATTTAACCTTATTTGTTATTCAATTCAATCCTCATCTTCAGCTGAAACAATTTGCCCATCAAATTTCATCTATGTTTATTTGTCATTCAATTTAACCTTATTTGTTATTCAATTCAATCCTCATAAATGAGAATGAGTGCACAACTGTAGAAATGAAGAATGTATTTTTTGTATTTAAAGTTTATAATCACAAATCATAGTTAGGTGGCTAAAAGTGTAGTCTGACTTCTAAGGATGGATGTTGGTTATCATAAAAATAATTCTTAATAGTATTTCAAAGTCAAATCACTTCAGCTGGAACAATTTGCCAGTCTAATTTTATCTATGCTTATTTGTCATTCAATTTAATCTTATTTGTTATTCCATTTAATCCTCATTAAAATGAAGATGACTGCACAACTGTTATTTGTTATTCCATTTAATCCTCATTAAAATGAAGATGACTGCACAACTGTTATTTGTTATTCCATTTAATCCTCATTAAAATGAAGATGACTGCACAACTGTAGAAATGAAGAATGTACTTTTTGTATTTAACTTTTATAATAACAAATCACAGTTACTTTGCTAAAAGTGTAGTCTGAATTCATTTTTAAAAACAAATTTTATTTACAAAGTGTTTTTCAGAAAACTCTCATATATTAAGAAATTTACACACTTCAATAGTTTACACACTGTTTTCTAGAAAACTCTAGTTCATATATTAGGAAATTTACACACTTCAATATTGATGATTTTAAATTGAATCCAATAAACTATTTAGGTATGGTAGAGTTTTATTTTATGTCTGTGTTAACTTTGTTCAAGGATTTTATGTCATTCTAAACCAATTTACGTGCTCAAAAATAATAAAATATCTGAGTAATAAAAACTCCATAGAATTCCGGACTGACAGTAGGTAAGATGGCCCATCCTCCCTCTTTAATACCCAAACTAC
>JASDQU010104366.1:44573-57113 GCA_032191745.1 Picea mariana | reverse complement strand
AATGGACTGTTCAAATTAAAATAATAATAATAATAATTGATGCATATGTATTTCCTTAATGAAACCAATCAGACTCAACTATTTTTATTCATATATACAAGTTGTGAACTATCATCCATCTTTGTCCATCATTGTTGTTCAATTCTTGTCTTTCTAAATTATATAGACACGAAATAAATGGAAAATGGATTTTTTTTAAACAGGATCATGGATCATAACTTATGTAAAATGTTATGTATGGAAGGACAAATGAAAGTCTAGAGACTAGATATAATTTAAACTATAACTTAAAACCATATTTATGCCATATTTAACGCAAACAACTGAGCAATAATATGTCACTATCGAAAAGTGATTTCTGTATATCTGTTATATTTTCATATCATGTATATGACTTAGATGCTCAAAGCTAGACGAATCAATCATCCATACACAATGAGGATATATTGTTCACAGGCTTTCAACTTCATATCCTTTCGTTCCAAAATAATGCCTCTAGGGAATTAATATAATAATGCTCGTCCAAACAACACTATCAATTTAAATTGAAATGGATGTATATGCATAGGCCTTTACCCAAAATAGAACTCAATGAACCCAAAATATTTTTAGTTGAGAAGATGACATGTAAGAAGAGAATAGCTTGAAAAGTTTTGCAAGAAAGGTATGGATTCGCTTAGCTTTAGAAAACACAAATTTGTAACCTTCCTCCTTTTTTTTTAATCAAAAGTATCCCATCAAAAAACACAAAGTTTCTAACTAGCATAAGAACACATAACATTTATAGATATATTGAATGATTTCATAAGACCTAGTTTAATCGATGGGTGCAAAATAGGCACTTAACTTAACCCATTTTTAGCATCAATTGAAACAAAAGCTACAAGTATAGCCAAGGTCGACATGAGAGTCAAGCTATACCACGATGGTAAAAGAGTCATATAAAAAATTGATTGTCTTGAGTTCAAACCTTGAATGATAATCATATCAACTAATGAATAAACCTGGGTTGGTTTCATTCTTCATGAATTCACACAAAGAATACAAGCACTAGGGATAAATTATTTCTTGGGTTGAGTTTGTATACAAACCAACAACGAAAACCCAAAAATTTTGTTCATTTTTTACCATTTAGTCATAAACCAATGTAAAATGGTAACGTGATTGTGGAAAAAACAAAATCCAAACAATTATTTTAATAAAAACAACACACAAATAGAGCCAAACTTAACCAATATAAAGACAAATGCAATGCATGAGATGTAAAACCAGTTGCCAACTCGTGCCTTATTTCAATGCGATTTTATACTAGTGCTGAGATCCCCGAATAATTACAACAATCACCAAACACAAGGGTTTCTCAACAATTTGAGCATTAAGCTCTCTTCACAACAACAAAATGAAATGAAAACTCAAAAACCTCACAAGATAACAAGGTGATGAACTCAGGGTTGTGGATTTAATGCCCACGTCCTGTCTAATTCAATGCATGGCCAACTTCACTATTCACCACAAACAAAAATCATGGAACATAAGTGCCACATCAACCATAGTTCACCTATGTCAATTGCCATAACCAATCACAAATTCAAACCCCAAGCTAGGTGAGCATCAACGTATATGCCAAATCAACACTTTAATCATAACAATATTGCATTGTCACATCATATAACTACCCAAATCCAAAGGTCAGTCATCAACATTGTCAAACGTTGCATCCAATTGTGTGACCATCATATCTTATGGATCTATCAAAGTTATGCCAACACGATACAAATCACCCTTCAAAACTTTTACCATGTGCCATATACAACGTCACCCAGGATTATAACATATAATCTTGCATGCAAACCATAGGTATTGTATCCACTATTAAAAACTTGCACTTATAACTTGTTTCGTTTATCACGTGAGTTTATTTCCATATAGGGCTTAAAAATATTTGAACCATAAAACCTATGATAAGTATGCCATGACAATAATGTCAAGATTGTTTTGTTTATGCATGAGAAAGCATATCTAGCATGGCACTTGTATTTATTTGTTTCAACTACAAACTTCTTTGATTATCAAGCGAATATGAAAGGTAATCAAAACAGTAGTAGAAATTTAATGATCCCATCTCTTGAAATAAAAGTACATAAGTACTGAGAAAATGATTTGAAAACAAATGCCTTTAAATTTTCTTAATACGGAGACCCCACCTATTAGCTATGTAGTATTCATAATCATAGGTTTCATAATAATTTGTGAGTTTTTTATATAGTTGATGAAAATTTGAGTCAACATCTAGTGGCTCCACAGGGAAGTCTGCTTATAGCGAGCTTAGAATTCAGAATTTATGGTTATTGCTTTGAAGATGGAAGTAAAGTTTACTGGTGTTTTCTCTTACTCAAAATTTGTGTAAAATTTTTATTATGTGCTCATGAAATAATTCGCTCATGGAGGGAAGCATGGGAAAAAAGAAAAAGAGAATAGTTGAAGTCATCAAGTTTAAACAAGACATTCACACTTACAACAAAAACTACATAATCTGATTTTATATAAGAGATTATGAGTAAACGTTGTTAAAAAGAACATGATTTCATTGAAAATAGTTTCAATAATAACTATAAGGGATATCAATTTTCTTACAAATACTACTCAAGATGAAATCACCTTTTAATCTGAAGTAAGGAGTAACCTAACTCAGGAGCAATCTTCCCTCCTGAGTTATGTTTTTTAGGCAAAAAAATGGGCATGAATTCGGCGAAATTTTCAGGGGTAGTCTAAGTTTTGCATGGATCAATGTTCCATGTATTTCAGACTCTTATCCTAGGGGTTTTGCCCCATTTTAAACCAACCCAGATGTTTAGAAAATTGATCAGAATTCTGGATTGGTCGGAAATTTAAAAACGGGCCGCCGAAAAACCTGACAGAAAGGTAACTTGAGAGGGAAGATTACTCCCAAATTAACCCACTCCCTTAAGTAAACCTAAAATTGCTTTTAATTAATTGAATATAATTAAAATTAATATATAACTAGTATGTTACACAAAAACCTACACCTTAAAAAAAACATATGATGACCAAACCAAAACTATGTTGCAAGTCAAATTTATTGTAATACCAACTTTGAATTCTAAACTCCATATTGTTACAAGTTTAGTGCATTTATTACACTGCAATATCCAAAGGGAAAACACAACGCTCTTTATCTGCTCGGCTGCCCATGTTTTATTATATGATGAAACTCACCTTGGATGTACTTGGTATTGGAGAAATGCACGTGATATTTGAGTTAATTTTCTATACATAACGAAGAATGAACGTCTATATGCTCCCATGATATTTGCATTTACTTGCTACACCTTCTTTTTTTTTCAGGAAAAAATTAACACAAATTTATATTAGGTATAATTTTTTTTACATCAACACAGAAACTTGATAACAGTCCCCACAACAATCCAATATAATTGGTAATGGGAGGAAGCTACAGAAAAACTGAGCTATTAGTAATAGACGAGAGGGAAAGAGCAGATGCCGGCTGAAAAAACTGAAGGATGCTGGAGCGGTAATCTGCTAGGATAATACTGCTCATCTCTGGCTGAAAAACGCAATCTGGGGCTGCCCTCGGTTTCTTTTACCCTTCACCAACCCTTAGCATTTCAAAGATATTAATGCAGGAGGGCTGACTCTCCCGACCATTGTCCGAGTGGTAAACAGTTAGTCTTCCTTCGATTTCTGTTAGAGATCTTTTAGAGAGGGCATCGGCTTCTTTATTATGCACTCTATAAATGTGGTGGACGCTGAGATCTTTGAAATTATTTGCCAATTCCAAAGTTTTTTGTTTCCAGCCTTCGATATTAACAGTGCTGAGGTTACACTTGTGGTTTATCCAATCAATGATGACCTGCGAATCACCAAGGATTTGAAGTTGAATAATTGACCAGTAGGTTGCCAGAGTGAGGGTTGCCCACAAACCCAGCAGCTCCGCTTTAGTATTTGTTCCCGCTCCACAGTTGATGAACCACTTGGTAAATCTAGAAGGATGAGATCTGAAAATGCATCCGGCCCCACAACGAAGACCATTGGAATGGGCAACACCATCAAAACAAGCTAAGGTGAATCCCTGCTTCTGAGAAAAATCACAGACTTGTATTGGTATAGTCTTAACAGTGGACGACTGCCAGGAGAATGACGACAAGATTCTATGCAGTACTGAGAGAATGGAGGGAGCGCGATCTTCAAAAATTGCCTTATTTCTTTCAATCCAGAGCTACCAGCAAGCATGTGCAACCAAACTGATAGGGGCAAACTTCTCCTTTGACCACCACAGAAAACAATCTAGGACAGAGGCAGCATCCTAATGTAAGTTGAGAGAATAATGGGTGAGAATACGCTGCCAGACAGCCCTTGAAAAATGGCAGTGAATGAGGATATGGTGAATATCTTCTGCAGATTAGTTGCATATCTTGCAAATTCCTGGGCCTTCCCAGCCTCTCTTTTGCAACATATCCCAGGTAAGAGTCTTTTGTTTTGCAGAGAGCCAAATAAAGATTTTTATCTTTAGAGGAATTGGCCATTTCCACAGCCGTTGGAACCACCGCAGGTCAGCCTGGTAATTCTACTGCTGAAGTAGCGCTGTGTAAATATTCTTTACTGTAGTGGCACCCATAGCATCTCCCCCCGCCCAAATGATTGTATCAGAAGTATTCGAAAGTGAAATTCCAGTGCTCCTAAGTGCTTGAGTGAAGTCATCCCAGGCTGATGCATCTTCTCCACCAAGACTAAGTTGACCACTGTTGTACCAATTATCCGACAGAGGGGTGACAAAGGACTCCACATGCACTTGAGCTAAACTCACAATATTACAGGATTCTAGATAAGATAAAAGAGAGGGAGGGAGAATCGATCGATTCTCCAATCCAAGAATCTTGTCTCTTCCAAGAGAGATGTCAATACCCGAGCCGGGCCTCCATCTAAGCCAGTGCAAAATAACTTTTGATGATAAGATTAGACCCTTCCAAAATGGGGACGCCCTTTGCTGCAAATGTGAAGGTTTTTTTATCCAATCTAAAAGAGACTTTTTTCCCAAGTATTAATCAATAATGACACGGTGCCAGAGGCTGTTATGAGTTAACGCCCGCCAGAAAGAGTTCGCTAGGAGAGCTGTGTTAAAAATAGATAAATTTTTGAGTCCCCAACCCCCTACTTGAGTGGGTTTTGAAATGGTATCCCAGTTGCAAAGGTGAAAACGATGAGTGTCCTTCTGTCCATTCCAGAGAAAATTGAAGGACAACCTACGCAGAAAATTCAGTATCGAAGAGGGAATTTTCTCCAATGACATCCAGAAGACAAAGATACTATGAAGCACTGAATTGACGAGAATAAGATGCCCTCCTATGGATAACCACTTGTTGCACCAAAAGCTTATTTTCCTTTCAAACTTTGCCACCAGCCAACGCCAGTCTTCAGAATTTTTTGCGCCTGGCTTTAAAACATATCCCAGGTATTTGAATCCTTGACTTAATTCAACGAAAGTGAAGGGTAGAGAATCTTTTAAGGAGCAGAGCTCAATTTCTGTTAACCCCCAGAAATGTGCTGTAGATTTTTCATAATTGATACTAAGGTCCAAAGCATTGCAGAAAATCTGAAGCAGCTTCAGGATCACTATCCATTCCGAAGGAATAACCTTTGACATCAAGAGGACATCGTCAACAAAAATTAGATGAACCAAATTTATAAATTTTTAAACCTTTATACCTGAGATTTGTTGATCAGCGACGTTTTTTGTTAGCAGCAGGCTGAGTCCTTCCATAATCATGATGAAAAGATACGGTGATAGTGGGCAGCCCTGACGGAGGCCCTTCTCGCTT
Organism: Picea mariana; assembly: GCA_032191745.1. NCBI lineage: Eukaryota > Viridiplantae > Streptophyta > Pinopsida > Pinales > Pinaceae > Picea > Picea mariana. The sequence goes on along the minus strand of JASDQU010104366.1, from coordinate 51,255 downwards.
TTGAAAAACTTGGTCGCCTCTCCATTAATTAGGACGACAAAAGTTGCACTAGTAACACAGGCCATAATCCAATCAGTTATCTTTATTCCAAAACCAGCTGAGAGTAAAATCAGCCTTAGGAAGCCCCAGTCGATGTTGTCAAAGGCTTTTTTGAGGTCAAGCTTCAGAACCAGGGCCTTTGTGTTTTTCTTTTTAATGCTGTGGAGACCTTCATGAGCCGCTCCTATAGCATCCTGGATTCTTCTGCCTTTGAGAAATCCCATCTGTTCGGCAGAAAGACATCTTTCTAAAATTGGCTTGATTCTGTTCGAGAGGACTTTTGAAATAATTTTGTAGATAAGATTGCAGAGTGAGATAGGACGGTAGTCGTTGAAGGAAACATAGTTATTTTCCTTGGGAATTAAAGCTAGAAAAGTGGAATTTATGCTACCAATGACTTTGCCATTTAAACGTAAATTCTCCACCATTTGCAGCAGGTCATCTCCTACGAGGTCAAAGAAATGGATGAAGAACTCAGAAGTCCATCCGTCAAGCCCGGGACTTCTCTCTTTTTTGAATAGGTTCAGAATATCTTTCAGCTCCAATAGTGTGACTGGTCTGTGAAGGTCATCTGCTTCCTCCTCGGTAACCACGGTTGGGTAAAGGTTTGCAATGTAGGAGCTATCAGATAAGATTTGGCTGTCACGGGCCTTGTAGAAATGGGTAAAATGTGAAACAACCTCCTCTTTTATAGCTTTCTGCCCAGATTTCGTGCCACCCAACTCACTAGAAATGGACCAAATAATTTTTTTATTTCTGTTGTAGCTGGCTACCTTGTGGAAGAATTTAGTGTTTGCGTCCCCGCTTCTTAGCCAGGTGGCTCTGCTCCGCAGCCTCCAGCTATTTTCCTCCTCACGAAGAATGGTATTCCTGCTAAGTTCCAGTTCAGATAAAAGGTCACTGTCCTCCGAAGATAAGGTGCCTCTGCTAGAGTTCTTTATGAGCTGAGATATCCCAATTTCCAGTTTAATTAAGTTGTGATTTTCTTTTTCCTTTTTTGCTTTATACCAAGCTTTTGTGTGGGCTCTTAAGACTTTTAGTTTCCACACCATACGCTGCTGGGGATTGACTTCCTGCATAAAACAAGGATTCTTCCAAACATTATGAACTATAAGAGTATAATCCGGATCTGCCAGCCAATGATGGTTGAATTTGAACGGGCAAGGTTTGTGCTCCGTTGTGGCTTGCAGTTGCAAAAAAAGGGACGTGGTCAGATACGTAGGATAGTTCCACCCACGACTTTGACAGATTCGCCTGAGTCAGTAAACAATCTGAAACTAAGAACCGATCAAGGCGTCTGGCAATCAAGTCTGTACCTACACGACCATTCCTCCAGGTGGGGATCAGACAGGACGACAAGACATCTATAAGATTGTTTGTTGTAAATAGATCTCTGTAAAATGCAGTGTTCAGCCCTGTGGGAGAAGCCCCCCCCCAATGTTCGTCCTCCAAGAGAAGTATGTTTAGATCGCCGCCTAGTATGAGGTTTGGTGTGGAGAGGAGACCGCTGTCAGCCATAGTTGACCAGAACTGTTTTTTTTCAACGCAGGGCCCATACACATTGAGGAAAGCCACCTCCTGGTTGGTTTTCAGATGACGGCCAACCAAAAAGATACCTCCATCCATTAGGAATGAAGACAGGTCAAATACAAAGGGGTCCCAAGCGACCAGGAGACCACCAGAATTACCAAATGAATTCACAGCTGAGGAGAACCAGGTTGGGCGAAAACGATGTATGAAGTCTCTCGCCTTTTGCTCTTCCGAGAGGGTCTCTTGAAGAAAAATTAAATCCGGAGGAGTACCTACAAATAATCTTCTAAAAGAGGCAGCTTTGAGGGTGCCTCTGATCCCTCGAATATTCAGGGAGAGCACCAACATCACTTGGATCAGGCTAAGGCCTTCAACGCTCTAAGGGCCTTCCCATCCAAGGAAGGGGTGTCAGTAACTTTTGGCTGGTTGCTTGCGGTTTCCTTTTTCTTTATGGAGCTCCTCGTCTGTAGTGGGGAGAGTTCAGTTGCCAAACCTATAGCCCAAGCAAGACCTTTCCAATCATTGATTGGTGGAAGGGTGTTGGATGTACCAGCCTCCAAGGAGGAATCAATAATTTCTTTGCCACGAAAGATTGGAAGCTGGGAGGAGCTACAAGGGATGAGAGGTAGGGAGGAGGAAGTGTTTGGTAAGTCGGAAAGGAAAGATACTTCCTCCTCAGCTTCCCTATAACCTGGTAATACCTGAAAAGAGGCTCCCGAATCCAGAGAGGTGGGAGAGTGGTTAGGGCACCTTATCGGAGAGGAAGGAGGTGAATGGTTTGGAGGGGAGGACCGATCCAAGGTAGGGGTAACTTCGACATTAATGGGGATGGAATCAGTAGTCGGGGGGGAGGAAGAAATGGTAGCTGAGGGATTAGTAAGGCAGGGAGCAGGAGATGGAGGCTCGGTGACCAGGGAAGGAGTATTAGCACCAGTGGAAGATGTAAGCCAGAGGGAGTTTTTTAGTGCAGTCTTCTCTTCGTCTGTAAGGGACAAGAAGAGATGGGGAGAGTGAAGTTTGAGTTTATCTGCTAGGGAGGGGTTCTGGTGTATGGGGCTTGGGGGAAAAGGAAGGGAGGAGACTTCCAAAAAATTCAGAGAGGGGTCTTTAACCACATAGTTGGGAGGGTTTAGAAGTAGGTCTTCAGTTTCCAGAGAATCAGAAAGTTCCTTACTAGGGTAGGAGCGACGGAGGTGTCCAGTTTTTCAGCAATGGTTGCAGTGGAAGGGGAGCCCTAAATAGTCCAATGACTGGGTTATCTTTCTTCCTCTCCATTCTATTTCCAGAGTTTCTGGTAGACTCGCACAAATGTCCATTGCTACCAGCACTCTGCCCATTTTTCTCACCTGACCTGAAAGTGACTGTGGATCAACAGCAATGAAAGTGCCCAAAGACTCACCAATAGCTTTAAGAGCTCCTTCATTCCAGAGGAACAGTGGGAGACCCGGAAGGAGGACCCACAGGTGCCTATGCTGGAAATAATCTGTGTCGGGGTTGAAAGCCATCCTCCAGCGCTTGAGCATGAGACTAGATCTCCCTGAAACCCAAAACTTACTTAGAAGTAAGGAGACATCTTCGGGAGACTTGCAAATAAAGCCAAACCAACCTTTTTTGAGGTAGATGACCTCAGGGGAGTATCCAAGAAGAGGAAGCCAGTGCAGGTTTATCCAGTCGATCAGGTGAATATTGCTAAGTTGTTTATAGGAGAAACGCCCCACTAAGCCACAAAGTGACAATTGACAAAGATCTTCTAGTCCCACATCGTCTCCCAGCACCAGTCTTTTTGCTCTTCTGTTGGATTTCCAGGCCTTTCGGACGATATGGGCTGACTGTTTCGATCTAAAGGGAGCGTTTTGTGGTCCCTGAGCAGGAGGTAGAATAGTACAACCACTCTGTGGAGGAAGCCGAGACGTTTTACAGGGATCAACCAAGAAAGAAGGAGCATCCACTGGAGCTCTGTCTGTTGTCTGAAAATCTGAATGTTGTCCTTTTGAGGCCTCGGCGGGAAGAGGGGACTTATACAGCAAGGGAGGAACTTTGTTATGTTTAGACTTGTGAGCATCAGCGGTGTCAAAAAGTCCCGCTTGTCTCCAGATCACCTCATCGGACGGTTGCATGAGGTTGTTCAATAGAGAATCCATCCCGCAAAAGTGGCCGAGAAGAAGACAGATCCGGTGGAAAGCTCTGTGGGAGACAACGACCGTGCTGTCACCAATCCCTACGCTGCAGCCGGGGGATAGAAGGCATGATCGGGTCCCAGGGCGGCCAGAACGCATTGAGTCCGAAACCGGAGGGTAGAGGCTGGTCAGCGCTGGAGTTTAAAAAAGTAACTTTGTCTACCGGCCAAAAGAAAGACGGTTCCGTTTAAACTCGGTAGAAGACAGCATCCAGGGTCTTACGAACAAACCGGGTCCCAAGGAGGACAGAAATGCAATCGAGAACAAGGAGCTTAAGCAAATCGTGCACCGGATGTAGAAACCAATCGGTGTTTTCTGTGATAAAAGACTACTGGCTCCCGACGTTTGTCCAGGTTCGTCTCCAATGCCAAGAACCGGTGTTAGTCTCCCTCTGTCGGTTCCCTCCATTGCAGGAATTTAAATTTCGCCATGCGCGCCACTCCCGTAGTCGAAGGGGCATATGTATCTAAAGAATTCCAAGTTCTTTATTTTTTTGGAGGCCGCGCGAACGCGAGCCTCCGCTACCACAAATTATGACGTGCAATCTCCTCAGTGGGAGATGCTAGGTAGACCCCCCGCCCAAGTGCAATGGAGGTGACCTTCCTAGGCCATCGACCTTCCTGATCATCGATTGACCCCACCCAGGTAAGTTACAATAAATCGTCCATTTACACATAACCTTAAAAGGCATCGGTCGAATGCCCTTTTCCCTCTCAATTTCCTAACAAATGATTATAATTGGTTTAGGTAGATCAATTGTTAGCAATCGCATATGAAATTTGAGGGGAAAATTGGCGATTTACTCGTTGTATATAGTTTAAAATTTTTCGAGGATTGTAACATTTTTAGTTAAAACTATGAAAACAAGTAATGAAAATGAAATTATACAATTTATAATATTAAATGACTTGATTAAGGTTTTCAGATAGATTGTATATTTTTACTTGTTGTATATAGTTTTAAAAATTTTAGAGGATTGACATTCTTAGTTAAAACTATGAAAACAAGTAATGAAAATGAAATTATACAATTCATAATATTAAATGATTTGATTAAGGTTTTTAGATAGATTGTATATTTGATTAGAATTTTTAGTTGGACTGTAGAGAAATTGTCAATTATATATGTGGGTGGTAACTCCAAAGAATATAATGGGAATATATCGCAAATTCCAAAATTGTCAATTGTATATGTGGTTGGTAACTCCAAAGAATATAATGGGAATGTATCACAAATTCCAAAAAACTTATGAGAATTTCCAAATCACTAACAAATCCATAACCAATTGTAGTGACCATTGCTAACTCCAAAGGATCCAAAATACAAACCAACTATAGAGGCCATTGATAACTTCAAAGCACTTTATGGGAATACCACTCATAACCCCAAAGGACCCAATAGAATATGGATGGATGGAAAATCAACCGCCATTGAGTGAGATGACTAACCTCAAAGGACCCAATTGAAATGTCACTGGAAACTCTATAGGACCCAACAAGAATGTTTGGATGGATAATTGATTAGCAACGAGCGTTGAGGCAATCGGTAGCCCCAAAGGACCCAATGAGAATCTCACTAGTATTGGATGGACTCTAGAGATGACTGCCCCGTATGACCTAATGGGAATGTCACTAGTAACCCTTAAAAGAACTTAAAGAAAATTTTGTAATGAATGATAGACCAATTACAAAGGTGACTAACTCTAAAAAGCTTGATGGAAATGCTATTGGTAATCTCCAAAGACCCGATGAGAATGTGATTGCTAATCCTCCAAAATAAAAAAACAAAATCCAAATAGATTATTGAACAACAAATCAATGGTAATTCCAAAAAACCTAATAAAAATATGATTAATAACGTTAAAAAACATTTAAAAAAAAATGTCCCTTTTATAAACTTCTCACATAAACTGTTTTACCAATTAAACAAACCCTTTAAACTATTTTCTAAATTTTTTATACCCATAAAACTGATGTCAATTTTATTTTAATTAAACTTGTAAACATTTTTACAAACAAAAAAAATTAGTTGCACTTAAGTTTTTAACCTTGAAATTATTTCCTCCACCTAACTTACAATAAATGAAATTTGAATTTATTTGCTCCACTTAACTTGGAATAAATGGAATACACACAAAACTGTACAAAACTAATTTCATATTTATTTGCTTTTATCAAAACTAATTTCATATTTATTTGTTTTTATCAAAGTTCCAAATATATATATATATATAAAAGACTATGTATTTAGGATTAGAATTTCAAAATCAAATAATCAATTAAATTAGATGGTTTTGACCATTTTCCTAAGGATATTGGAGATTATAAAAATAATTCTTAATAGTATTTCACAGTCAAATCACTTTGGAAACAATTTGACTGTCAAAGTTTATCTATGCTTATTTGTCATTCAATTTAACCTTATTTGTTATTCAATTCAATCCTCATCTTCAGCTGAAACAATTTGCCCATCAAATTTTATCTATGTTTATTTGTCATTCAATTTAACCTTATTTGTGATTCAATTCAATCCTCATAAATGAGAATGAATGCACAACTGTAGAAATGAAGAATGTATTTTTTGTATTTAAAGTTTATAATCACAAATCATAGTTAGGTGGCTAAAAGTGTAGTCTGACTTCTAAGGATGGATGTTGGTTATCATAAAAATAATTTTTAATAGTATTTCAAAGTCAAATCACTTCAGCTGAAACAATTTGCCAGTCTAATTTTATCTATGCTTATTTGTCATTCAATTTAACCTTATTTGTTATTCCATTTAATCCTCATTAAAATGAAGATGACTGCACAACTGTTATTTGTTATTCCATTTAATCCTCATTAAAATGAAGATGACTGCACAACTGTTATTTGTTATTCCATTTAATCCTCATTAAAATGAAGATGACTGCACAACTGTAGAAATGAAGAATGTAC
>JASDQU010104365.1:238114-254412 GCA_032191745.1 Picea mariana | reverse complement strand
CCCTCCCTTTACATTTTGGAAGCTGTAGCTACCTTTGGAAGTCATTACTTCCCTTGAACAAAAAGTATTGATTATTTCTCATATATTGTGCATGGTATATTGTGGTGTATTGGTGTAACTCTTATACTATTGTTCATTGATCATTGGATATAATTGAATGGTTTAATTATAAGTTAAAAAATGTTTTAAATTGTACTTGATACTGATTCACCCCCCTCTCAGTATCAACAACTTTTGCTTTCTTCTTAGAGGAAGACCTCGAAGCTGACCCTTTTCTCTTCTTTGGAAATTTGACTTCTCTGGTTGTTATTCAACTTCCTCTAGGTATTCATTCTTACCTTCTTGATTGGGTGTGATGGAAGCTATCTTTACAGAGTAGCTATCTACATCTTGATCCTCTTCAGGCTTCTTTGTTTCCTTTGTCTTCTTTGTCTTCTTCATCTTACTGGGCCCATGTGTGTCCTATGCAGCTTCTGGGCTGTCAATGTCTGAAATGTCTACCGGATCTGTTGGAACAAGGAGGTCCCTTGAACATTCCTTGGTGATTTCTTCTAGGTCTTCTTCGGTCAGCTTATAATAGGACTGAAGTTGTTCCTGGTGTTCATCAGCACGTGGAGTTAGGCATATAAAGTGGCGGTCCACGCTGAACTTTATCAGAGGTCAAAACCTGTGTAAAGTGTTTATGGTTATGCGAGGTTCACCCCCTATGGCTTCTTTTAGTTGGTTGTAGTATCTATGAAAAATGGCATTTGATTGCCACTGCTTTCTCATGTCCGTCGAGTACCATAAGGTACTGAAATTAGCAGCTAATGGTTCGAATGGGTCAAGGTCTGGGAAGGTTGTGCCTTGCAATAGCTCCCATGCAACAAAGGTGATCAATATTAGCAGCCAGCTAAAGTGGAATTCATACCCCTCGTCCTGGGATTCTCTATAGTCAATTTCTAGCTAATTGACCAAGTATTTTGCCTAATCCATTTGTAGTCCCTCTGCACATTTTCCTGCGAGGTCCACTACGAAGCCTAATACTTGTGTAGGTCGATTATTACATACCATCTTCCCTGCTATCAGCTGAAATGTGAGGCGCACTGTGCCACTCTCGATAGAGGCTACCTTGTAACCTCACACGCCTTTTTGAACATTTCCATAAGCCTCTTTAATCTTTTGTGAGAGAGTGCGGTCCGCAGTCTTTCCAGGGTAGTACTCATGGGGATCAGGGCCCTACATAATAAGCTCAGTAATCATGTTGATTAGCATTGAATCAACATGTATGCGACAGTTTAACCACAAGTATCCTCCGTGGTAACTTGCTAGAAGCAATTTCACACAAGCATTCACCTCCTGATGTCTGTCAAAGTGCGGTATTTTCATAACATTGAGCAGAGTAGACTACGCAAGGTTCATCGTCCATTGCTGAGGTATGATCTTCAAATTCTGGCCCCTAGTCCTCGTTAAGTACTTAGATGGTGTGAGCATGCTGTAGGCTTTATGGTCTCCCAGGTTGAAGTCGCAAAACTTCAATGTTGTAACCTTGTCTTGATCTGCGCGGTAGGTGTGAACTCCTTTCGGTAGATATGCAGTGACTAGGGTGTATTCAAAGTCTCTAGGGACACTTTCCCTGTTAATCTCACCACTTAGAGGGGGATTGTAAGCTGGTAGGATGGTTGGCAATAACTTCGCATTGGTTGCATCGTCTCTATGCTTAGTTCTCGACTCTATGCCAGCTCGAGATGTTCCAGCTCGAGCAGTCGATGGGGAGGTTGCCACACCTCTCGATGACAAAGCTTGGACTCTGGTGGACATTCCTCTTTCCAACATGGCTCTTTCTGTCCTTAAGCTAGCAAGTACTTCTCTCACCGATTCTTCTGCTCTGCTAAGCTCGTAGAACATGTAAGCTCAGGATCATTGTCTCGGGTTGTCAATGGATTGTCGGTACAGTAATTAGATAGAGAATAAAGCTAGAGTAATCAATGTTTCATAACACGAGTATTTTGTAAGCTCAAGTTCTCAATTGGTAAAAGTGTATGGCGCAACAGAATAAGTAAGTATCTCTGCAACGGACTGCTTGCAACGGATATGAAGCTTCCATGACCGTTGATCTATCCGTTAAGGTGAGTTCCAACAGTCTGGTTGTGGTATTTTAATTCTTTTCTACCTATTTGGGGTGGAAGTCAAACAGGTATATCGGTCAATAGCTATATTGATTCGCCACGGCAAAGTACTAGGTGTCAATGTTCTGATATCCTGGCAAAGTTCAAATTTTGTATGTTTTCCTTCTGCGGGGTTCCTTCTGGCACATTCTATAATTTTTCCAACTTCGCTTTCTTCTTCATGAGTTTCCTTGACTTCTTGCCAGTGAGCTTTGTCTCAGTCAGCCTTTTTCCATTCTGATTCTTTTCTTCTTTAGGCATGGTAACTTCGCGTTGTGGGGTAGGGTTCAGGATCGGTGTTTCTTCCTTCATTGGATCTGGGGTAGGTTCCCTACTGTATTTTTCTTGTACTCATTCAGCTCCGACATTCAAGTATTGATACCTAAATAGCTTCGCATTATCCTCCCGTTCTTTGATTAAGTGCGTTATTCTTCTTGCCATGAAAGACTTTAACTCTTGCTTCTTTTCTTCTAAGTCTGCCTCTTCTTTCTTTCAACTCTAATCTTTCACAATCCAAGTTTTGCCTAACAAAATTGGAAACAGAGCACTGCTTTCCACGAACTTAAAAATCTCAAAAGTATTCTTCTGTTGAGGTGCCATGTGTAGTCATGGTTATCTGAGTATTCAGTCCACATAAGGTTACCAATTTTCCTTTAAACAAGCTTACTCCTCCTAGTGAAGGAACCAGAGTAGGTATTCCTAGGGTTTCCCAAGTGCTTTCAATCATGATGTTTATCGGTGTTTCCTCATTCAGAGTACAGTCAATGTCGAATTCCCCTATTCTCACTTCGACTTGTTCTTTCTTCTTGAGGATCTCTAATAAGCTGATGTCTCTGTGGTCATTCAGGGTTTCTTTCATTTTTAGTAACATAATCTTTGATTCTTTCTGGGGTTCCTCTATAATCTGAGTCTCTTGATCTCCTTTAGGTTTTTCTTGCTCTATACTCATTTTTCAAGTCTATCAATCATTCTAGGGCAATCCAATACTTCATGGTCCATAGCCTTACAACAGAGACAATTCGTTCTTCCACGAGGGCATTCCTTAGCTAGATGTCCTGGTTTTTTGCAACTGTAACATAGGGTCAATCCTCTTTTTATTTTAAGTGATCCCCAACTTTTTCTATACTACACGCCAGGATCATGGTATCTAGCCTGCAACAAATTATTTCGAAAATCTTGCATCCATCTGTTAGTCCAAACATTTTTTTTATGCATAGGTATAACATATCTATCATTATTCATATTAAACTTTCTTTCATCTAACAATGCCCTAGTTTTCAAGCTAGGACAAAATTTATCAAGCATACCTAAATCCATGCTTTAGAAACAAAAATTTCCACTTATCTTACTTCTATAGAGCACAAAGCTTCCATATCTAAGACTTTTAACTATTATTACCTTTATCAAAGCACAAAGCTTATAGATCTTACCTTTTTCTTACAAATCTGACCTCTTTTCTTTGTAGATCTGACCTCTTTTCTTTAGATCTGACCTTTCTTTCTTGGCACAAAGCTTCATAGGTCAATCAAAACACTACGCACTAGGAAAACAGATCTACGCACAGAGCTTATTTTTCACAAAGCTTCTTCTTCTTCAGTTCCCAACAATCACAGTTTCAAGTCCTGAAAATGGAACCATTTGTTGGCACAGGGGCAGACCCAGGGTTCAACGCTCAAGAGCACACCAACACAACCCTAGCTACTGGCCCTTTCGGCAACACCTGCGAAGCAGATGCAGTCTCACCTGAGGTAGAGGCAGGGGTGGTTGCAAGACTTAGGTGTCTACAACCGTAGCTAGGACACAGATCTGTGATTATCTTGCTTACAGCATGCTTAGCATCAGTTATTCCTTAACATACATTCATTAATACACTTCGTAGAAAGCACAGAGCACCTCAGTAATTACTCAGATCTAGCACTTAGAAACGATAAACAGGTTATACCTAATAGATTAAGCACTTAGCATCTTATATATCATATCTATCATGCATTCATATCCCATCGGCACAAAGCATCAATAGATCTATCTAAACATATCAAAGCACTTAGCAAGAGAGAGACAAACACAATAGCACAATACACAGAGTTATCGTGGTTCACCCCCACTCTGGGGCTACGTCCACAAAGTCTTCTTATGTTATTATCTTCTGTAAACCAAGTTACAGCACAAAGCCTTCAAGATCCTACCCTGCATAGGACAAGAGATCTGCGCAACTCGCTAGATCCTCTTTCCCCAGGTAGATCCAAGCACTAAGTCCTTCCCTGGCCCATGCACTTAGCACTTACAGTACTTACAGTAGGCACAAAGCTCTTACAGTCACACAGACGTCTGATCACATAGATCTACTTTATGCACTAAGCCGTTCACTTTACATCACATAGCTGACACACGCATCTATTTTCTTACATTGCATACCCTTCTATTTATACATACAAAAGGCCTAAATAAGGGTCGATATCCCTTTCCCATTACAATATTCCCAAAAAGTCCAAAAATCCCTAAAAAGGGGCGGAGATCCCGTGATCTCCTCTTCGCCATGTGCTCCTTCTCCGACTGGATGTCGGAGTACAAAAAAAGGTCAAATATGACCAAGTATTCCTCAAAACTTGGTCAAGGGCCAACACCTTGTCTTATATATAATAATTTTACAAGTGATGTATAGAATATTTCAATTATTTATACTATATTGTCAAATTGATTGTTGTCTTATAAATTATTTGTGTTGTATAGAATTTTCTTCAAATGTAACATATATATTATTGATATTAAATACCTTCTTTTAAGATGAAGAGAAGCTTCTATGTCCTTACCTTATATATAATAATTTGAAATAATTTTATTCATAGTAATTTAAAATAAGTTATGTATAGAATATTTCAATTATTTATGCTATATTGTTAAGCTGGTTGTTGTCTTAGAAGTTATAGTCTTTGTATTCTACATAGTAATTTGAAATCAAATTATTCATAGTAATTTGAATTTGGTTATAAGTAATACAAATGCAGACAAAGCTTACCAAAACAATATCAAGGGTGACTAAAATAGAGTTATGATTGTTTGAAGTATTGTAACTTACAGAACTATTTTCTATATTGTGGTGACTTTCTAAAGATGCGGATATTAAGGTGGAGATTGTTGGAAATGTGGATATGGTAAAGCACAGAGACAAAATCCATTTAATGGAGTAGGGCGTATGTATGTAAAGCTATTAGTAGAAGGTTGCTTGTTTGAGTATGTTAGCAATGATGGTTTGTTGATTTATGTTAGCCCAAGCATTAAAGTTCATGATTTTGTTCATGATATGGCACTCTCTATTTGTTGAAAAGGAAGGGAAATGCTTATTTAGAACAAGTCAAAAGCTGGACGAGTTTCCTATGGAATAATTGATGGATGGTTACAAAAGAATAGCAAGTCGTTATTGTAATGATAATGCATCTCTTCCAATGGATTTCAGATGCTTTGAACTTTGAAATTTGATCTTAACCCAAAATGAGGATTTAAGAGAAGTTCCAAGTGATTTTTTACTCAATCTCACCTCTCTCAAGGTTTTGGATATGATCGACACCAATATAACATTGTTGCCAGAATTGTTGTGGCAACTCAAACAACTTGAGTTTATGGGGTTGAATGCCACCAAAATCAACTGTTGATATATGCAATCTTTCTCAATTGAAATTTTTGCATCATAAAAGTTGTACAAAGCTATAATCATTGCCATGTACAATAGAAGAGATGAGAAATCTCAAGCATTTAGATTTTGAGAGTTGTGAGAGAATAAGTGGGTTTCTACATGAGATATCTCAACTTACATAATTGAACAAGATAAAAATGTGGATATGGGACAGTAAATTGGGCATGGATGAAGCGAAGAGATGTGAAGTTTGAAGGATCTTACAAATTTTCCAAATTTGATGGAACTTAGGGTATTTGTAAGGCCAAGAATTATAGTAGATGGAATAAATTCAGAAATAAAAGTGAGTATAATGGGAACTTGTTTGGATATTAAACATTTGGTATTGCATTCATCAAATGATCTTGTAATGGAGGATCTTCCCTTAAACATGCAAAATATGAAGAACTTGCGTACATTTCAACTTCGACACTACCCAGGGATAAGTTTTCCTAATTGTATTTGTAACTTTCAACTATTGAAGGAGTTGTATTTGCACTATTTTCGAAAAMTGCAAGAGCTTCCACCATTTGAGAGATATCCAAATTTAAGGGTATTGGATTTAGTAGGGTGTGATAAAGTGAGGTAGTTGGGGATTAGGAAACCGTTGGTGGATTTCAAATGTTGGAGTGCTTGACTATCGGGTGCAAKACCATGTTAGAGAGTACAGTACAATTCCCAAACTTCAAACCTTGAGGATATATGGATGCATATCATTGAAGAGATTTCCTATATGAATAAAGAAGCTCTCCAATTTAAAACACATAGATATTGGAAAAGATGTATGGGAGAGAACTATAGGGGTAGATAATTGTTAGACTATAATGGATGTGCTTGTTTTACCATTGAAAATACTATTGTCACCCAACCATAGGCCGAATCCACCCTCCGAGCACCTTAACCTTGACAGAGAATCATTCTAGAAGCAAACCCTAGGCTAGATAGCCAAACAAATGGTAGCACACCTTTCCCCAAGGATAGTGCATCAATAAGAGATTATCATATAGTCCAAACCCTAACCAAGAGATAGTCCAAGCCAAACATGATCTGCTAGCTGTAGCAGCTGCAATGGCAGCTCTCCTCAAACCTACGCACAAGACTAGGCATTGTAGTGTGCACAAGTTGTTTCTCTACAATTCTAAGACTGTCTGCCAGAATGAGAACTAGCATCCTATATTTATACTTATTCTGGCTAACTGCTTGGGCCGACTTCTTATTCTGGGTATCTATCTGTTGAGTATATATTATTATTTATGGTCAACTTCTTCTCTTGGAGGCTAATAACCTAATATAAATTATCTTCTTGAGCCGACAAGTCTTCTAGGGTTATTAGCCAACTCATTAGGGTTTCTTCTTGCTTCCCAGAGTATTCTATCCTCGTCAATTTTACACGTGGAGGTAAATACCTCCCGCAGCTACCATAATATCAACACTCCCTCCTAGCTAGGGAGGTATTATAGGTAATGGTCTTGAGCAAAAAACATACCATTCACCCGATAGCATCAACATAGTTATACAGACTAGATCATGACTAGATCATGAGCACCATCATCATCATCAACTGCATCATCTCTCGAAACCATACTCTATTTGAGTAATCAGACATGATGCTCACTCCACAGAGTGATACAAGAGCCATTCTTCTAATCTAAAAGAGTAAATGTTTTGAACCATTTTCTATCTAGAAAATCTTTGTTCATCATTCATCTGGCTGATAATTATTTCTAATAAACTGCTGATAGTATTCAAGGCAATCAGAACAAAATAGAACCCAACTGTGTCTATCCATAGTAGTACATAACTAGAATCCAATGGTACACTACCACACCAAGTAACACACAAGTACTTGATCAACAACGTATAGTCATGAACAGTGGAACACATCCACCACAGTAGTACACATCTACTGTCATACAACCTTCATAACAATCATCTGATATCAATCTGCACAAAAACAATGTTATGATATAAATTGAATCATTTGGGCCAATATTTCACTCACATCTGTGAGATCTAAAAGAATATCTGCCCTCAAAGTAGAACAATGAGATATCTGGACTATTCTTCTCAAGCAAGGAAGAATAATTGTCCTATCTTCTGAACCTATAACATTCCCCACCCTGGGCCATTCTTCCTACGCTAATCAAAGTGCACCCTAGAGAGACTATATAAACCCTGAGGAATGCTTGTCTCTGATTGCTGAGCTTGGACCATTCCCCACCCTGGGCCATTCCTCCTACACTAATCAAAGTGCACCCTAGAGAGAATGTATAAACCCTAAGGAATGATTGTCCAGACCATTTCCTCTGTTAACCACAAGAGGAAAATATTGTCCTGTATCAACCTCCAAAACTGACCATTCCTCATGTTAACCACAATGAGAAATCGTTGTCCGGTGAGGTGGGCCCGTCTTCTTGAGTAACCCTCAAGAAGAGAGACTTCCCTAGACCACTCCCCATGTTAACCAAAATGGGAAGTCATTGTCTATGATACATCAAAAAACTAGACCATTTCCCATGTTAACCACAATGGGAAATCACTGTCTGTCAGAAATCTC
This sequence comes from Picea mariana, assembly GCA_032191745.1. Taxonomy (NCBI): domain Eukaryota; kingdom Viridiplantae; phylum Streptophyta; class Pinopsida; order Pinales; family Pinaceae; genus Picea; species Picea mariana. Next base: position 246,038 of record JASDQU010104365.1, on the reverse strand, counting down.
AATCCACTTTCTGAACTGGAAAGGAAACTACTCATCCTGGACCATTTTTCGAACTGAAAAATGATTGTCCATAATCAATACATATCAGTGCTCCCTCCCAACCTGGGATTCATCTCTTCCTCTTTCAATAAGGAAGTCGTCTCCATGAGCTCCAGCTTGAGTATGAAAACTCTTTCATCTTGGATGGAATCTTTACCAAAATGTCTGCTTATATGCTCATCTGTGGAGATGTGTATTGGAGAACTACTTTCTCCTTTATATACTTCATCACGAATAATGTAATTCTTGATTTCAAATGTACTTCAGTCTAGAACACTGGCTTTCTCTAAAGGCTTCATATAGCTCTGATCAATAAAGTATATCATTGTTTGGAACACTGGAACATATCCATGTGGCACTTCTTCTGTCATCATGAGATCTGATCTACTGAGTAATCATCTTGATACAATATCTCTATTATAGAAAATCTTCACCACACTTCTACTGTGCACTGGAGGTTCTCCACCAAGTTATCTTTTTCCCTCTGCATACAAGGGTCTCTTTTTGGTATGCCTCGAAGTCTTGAGGTTTCTCCTCATACACTCTTTGTTCAATTTCTCTGGAGAAAAGTCTTTACATTTATCTTATGTAGAATTCCAACTCATGGATGTTGTGGATGATATAATGACTCATGTAGAGATATGTCTGGGTTATTGGAACAAGTAATCATCATAGTCTTCTCCCTCCATATGGGAGAAATTCTAGTTCTAGATATTGCAATGCTTTCATTCATAAGTCTTCCATACACTGTTCTTCATCATGACTTCCAGTTCCTCTGCTTGATTTCTTTTAGTGAGTTCATATCAAGCTGGTAATCTTGTGATTCTCGATACAATGACTGGTTGTTCTGGCTTCTCTTTCTTTCTTGGAATCTTCATGTTTTTCTTTAGCTCTTGGGTCCATGGAGTTTCTTATAGATTTCATGCCCTAAAGATTCCACTTTTTCCTTTCATCATAGGATCATGGATGTGAATGGACAACTAGGGATACTTTAAGGATTCTCTTCGAAGAAGACTTCTTCTAAGGTTGAACTGAACACGTACTTCTTTTCATGTTTGCTACCATGGATATATACTTCATCATATTCAATGGATCATAGGATTAGCTCCCTCCTAATCCTTTCTTCATGTATGAATACATTCTCTTCTTTATCATGATATATAATCGGCTCCCTCCATCTATGAGAGTCCATGTTTTTTTCTGCATCCTTATTGTCTTCTACAAAGCGTCATAAGTTTTTCTCCAATTTTCTCTTGATTGCTGACTTCTTTCTTCTAGGTTTCTTCAAGATTGGTTCTAATTTTGGCTTATCTTGTAATAGCTTCCACAATATTTGTTTGACATATTTCATCCTTTCTTGTATAGTGATAGAAATCCTTATCTTGTTGTTCTTCCATAGATATAGTTCTTCTTGGAACACATTATCTTTTAAGAGATAGATATACAAGATATGTACAGAGACTTATGCAAACAAAATATGTACAAGAACTAAGAAGAGTATTGTTACCTTCAGAAGAAGAAGTCTCTTTCGTCCTACTTAGTCTGCTTTGTGGGTTCCTTTTCTTCGGCAACTGATGCTTTGTGTTTCTCCTTCCTTTTCTTTAGCTCAGGACAATGATTCTTGTAGTGACCATACTTTCGACAGTTGAAGCATTGTACTTCTGAAATTTCTTTCTCTTTATTTGGCTTCCTCCTTGAACCAAACTTCCTTTTGTTCCTGAAATTCTTGAATCTTGTTGTGAAGGCTTGATCATCGTACTTCCTTTGGGGTTTCTCTTTTACATTGATTCTAGATTCTTCTTGAGCGTAGCAAGTCTAAAGTTCTTCAAATGTAGGATACTCCTTCCTTGTGTTCATGCTTGCGGCAAATGCATCTCATGAATTGGGAAGACCATTGAGTACTATGTTTACCAATTCCTTCTCTTAAATGATCTCTTCAATAGCTTGTAGTTGATCTCTTAACTGAGAGATTCACACAAATTATGATGTTATGTTTTCATCATCATTCATCTTCATGTCACGGAGCTCATTCTTCAGACTCATTACTTGTCCAATATTTCTGACTGAGAAGAGGTTTGTTAGGGCATCGTACATCTTCTTCGATGAGTCAAGATGGGAGATGTAGGGTATCAAGTGGTCTTTTATAGAATCCACTATGATACTCATGGCATTCATGTCACCGTCTTTGAACTTCTCCATAGCTGCAACGTTCCGAGGTTCCTTCTCTTTCCCTTCTTCAAACTCTGGTTTCATGATCTTTTCCTTCACGATATCCAGCACTTTATTGTTGGCAAGGATGAGATCAATCCCTGTCTTCCATGCTCTGAAGTTAGAAGCTCCATCTAACTTGTTCTCTGAATTCATAGAGTAAGTCATGGTTGCTTTGACTTGGTCAACCCTAGATTTGACCAAAAGCTCAAACTTCACGTCTTGGCTTTCTGAGAGTACCAGGAGATGTGTTAGGCTAGGGCACACTGATCTATCTAGAGATTAGGTCAATCCATTCATTTAAGGTGCCTCAATAAGAGGATTAGGGTTTCTACGACTACACCTGCTAGTAACCCTAGCAACAGTTCTTCAACGAGCTTATTATCCTTATGGCTATGTTTCCTTCCAGCAGTTAGATTGAATGAAGGAGGTGTGGGCCCATAACCTATCAGAATATAATGGATGTGCTCATTTTACCATTGAAAATACTATTGTCACCCAACCATAGGCTGAAGCCACCCTCCGAGCACCTTAACCTTGATAGAGAATCATTCTGGAAGCAAACCCTAGGCTAGATAGCCAAACAAAGGGTAGTGCACCTTTCCCTAAGGATAGCACATCAACAAGAGTTGATCAAATAGTCCAAACCCTAGCCAAGAGATAGTCCAATCCAAACATGATCTGCTAGCTGCAGCTGTTGTAATGGAAAATCTCCTCAAACCTACGCAGAAGATTGGGCATTGCAGTGTGCACAAGTTGTTGCTCTACAATTCTAAGACTGCCTGCCAGAATGAGACTGGCCTCCTGTATTTATACTAATTCTGGCTAATTGCCTGGGCCGACTTATTATTCTGGGTATCTCTCTATTCAGTATATATTATTATTTATGGCTGACTTCTTCTCTTGGAGGCTAATAACCTAATATAAATTATCTTCTTGAGTCGATAAGTCTTCTAGGGTTATTAGCCAACTCATTAGGGTTTCTTCTTGCTTCCCAGAGTATTCTATCCTCGTCAAGTTTACACGTGGATGTAAATACCTCCCGTAGCTACCATAATATCAGCAATAATAACATAAAAATTTGTCTTTAAAAAAGGTTAGGATATTTTAGAATATCAATTATTTGATTAAATGTTATTAATAATTGTTTTTTAAGAAAATTTTAGAAAGTAATATTGTGGGTTGTGGGTTAAAGAAGTTGTTATGAATATGGCAGTTAATAACATAAAACTATGGACAATTTTTTTAAGAAAAATTGAAAATGTAATATTGTAAGGTGTGGATTAAAAAATTGATTATTATTACAATTATATTTTCATTTGTTTGGAATATATTCCATTTGGACAAAATTTTAATATAGTTAAAAAAAAATCATGTATATTTGGATAGAAATTTTAGACACCAATGCTAAGAAGATGTATATAGCAATTTGTTATTTTGTACCTATTAATTCTACTTTTTATAAGAAAAATAATCTAGTTAAAAATTGTCCCTATAATAATTTAGAACAAGATATTTATAATTTGAAAAATGAAGGTAATATCCTCATGCTAGGAGACTTTAATGCTAGGACTGCAACTAAACAAGCTACTCTTTTAAGTGATGACTCCAACCATAATCCTTTATGGCTAGATGAGGACCTTGTTTTATCTAATAGTTACAAAAGAAGCTCTGAAGACCTAATTGAGAATTTGTTTGGTACTGAGTTGGTCAAGCTCTGCAACTCTCAAGACCTAATAATTTGCAATGGAGTAATGAAGTGGCCAAACTCCAACCAAATGACCTGTATTCATGGGCTAGGTAGTAGTGTTGTAGATTATGTGATATCCGATATCCCTGTTTCCAACCAAATAACAACTTTTGACCTTTTAAATGACCATGAACCTGACTCTGATCATAAACCTTTAACCCTAACTCTAAAATTCTCCATGCATAGGAGCACCATTGAAGAGAATTCTGATAATCAAAGGAATTTGCGCTTTGACAAAAGTAAAGTTGACATTTTCTTAAAGNTTTTCACTTTGACAAAAGTAAAGTTGACATTTTCTTAAAGGATTTAAATAGTAAATTAAACCTCCTAACTTATAAGGACAACATTGAAGAACTCTATCATAATTTTACAACTACCCTTTCCACTTCTATTAACAAGTTCTCTTTCGAGGTGTCCCATAAAAAGAATAATATAAAAACCAACCCTTGGTATGATAAAGAATGTAAAATTGCTAAGAAATCCATTAGGGATGCTTCTAATGATCCCTTAAAACTCGATAAGATCAATACATACAAATCCCTAATTAAAAGGGAAAAAAATATACTATATCAATAAAAGCCAAGAGCAGATTTCACAACTATACAAGTTGGATCCTAAGAAGTTCTGGAGCCAAATTCTAAAATGCAATACTAAATAAAATAATAGGATTCCCTTAACGGACTGGAATTCCTACCTAAAAATATTTACAAGTTCCCTAATTCCATGGACACCATTCCTATTGTCCCTACAAAGGAAGAAATGTTTTCTTTAGATGACATAGAGTTTGAGGTTAAGCGACTTGCAAATGGGAAAGCTAAGGACATTGAAGGCTACCAAGCTGAAATTTTTCAAATCAAAGGGCCAATCCTTATCCCTCACATACATAAGCTCTTCAATTTAGCAGTCAAACAGGGCTTCCCTAAACCCTGGATGCAAAGCCTCATTGTTCCTATTTTTAAAAATGGGGATAAAAACATTCCCTCTAATTATAGGACCATTACGATAAGCCCAATTTTAGCCAAGCTTTATGGAATTATTTTGGAAAAGAAGATTATCATTTGGCTAGAAAGTCACGGTAAAAGAGCTAAAGGCCAGGCTAGGTTTAGGAGATATCATTCAACTATGGACCATCTTGTTACCTTTAGGATCATGGTAGGGGATTTCCGCAATAATAAAACTAATCTTTTTTGTTGTTTTGTTGACTTTAGAAAAGATTTTGACATGGTTCCTAGGAAAAACCTTTGGAATAGGTTGGAAGAGATAAAAGTGCCTCTCAAGTTGAGGGTTGTTGCAATAAGGATGTATGAGAATGTTATTGCTAAGTTTAAAAACACTGAGGGCTTGTCAAAAGATATTAACTGCAATATCGGAGTCAAACAAGGTTGTCCCTTGTCCCCTACCCTTTTTGGCATATACATTGATAAGTTAGACAAATGCTTGGAAAAAGAAGGTTGTGACGTCCCTACTCTCACTGGTATAGTCATCAATCTTCTTGTTTATGCCGATGCTATCACTCTTATGGAAAGGAGTCCCCATGATCTTGAAAACCAACTAAGAATCCTCAAGGATTTTTTCTCCAATATGGGTATGACTGTTAATACTGATAAGACTAAGGTCATGATTATTAAATCCAATAAGATCCCTTATGATACCTTGGTATATGACAACAACAACTTGGAGGAAGCGACTTCATACAAATATCTTGGAATTAATATTCACCACAAGCTCAATTGGAATTATAGCATTGAGAAAAGGATTATTGGGGGATGGAAAGTTATTATGGGCTTGAAAACAATTCTAAATTAGTTGATCTTTGGAGTTGGGATAAGAATAAAATCCTATTTGAGACTCTTGTTACACCTGTTATTCTTTATGGATGTGAGTCTGGGGCTGTAGTATCTCTCATGAATCCTGGAGAAAGATAGAGAAAATACAATAGAATTTTATAACCTATATTCTCAAAATTAAAGGAAATACGCCCTATCCCATCCTCCTCGTAGAAACAAGCCTCTCCCCCATTGATAGCATGGCTATGACTAGATACCTATTGTATAAGAACAAGTTAAACAACATGGAAGACAAGAGCCTACCTGTTAGCATCAGAAGTCACTCCCAGATTGCTTGCAGGAGCAGAGCCTGACACCCATCAGTTTAATGTCACGATTGGTTTATAAGAGATGATCAAATGGAAGCAAACTCAAAATAGTATCGTCTCAACTCAGAAGCTGGGCCAGGCATGCATGAATGAGTGAGGTCTTGATAAACTTCAAACAGTGAGTTGTAATAAGGGTGAGTAGGGGGAAGACTTCATAAGAAAAGTGCAAAGGCATGCTATAAGCATCAAGCTTATAATAGACGATGAGAGCAGGCATATGAAAACAAGACCTTCTTACTTCCAAACGTGGGGAACCAGAGAAACAACAATGCCACAATAAATCATTTACTATAACATAACTGTGTTAATTCATACGAAGCATTCGATCATGAACTCCCCAGCATAAGACGAAAACAGAGATGAAAAAGGGAAACTGTTTTTCATAAAACAAGAAATCTCAAACATAGCTACATCACCAGGAAACCATAATGGTCACGAAAACTTTACAGTCGGGAGCTTAGATCTACCATCGATAGATACAAAAATGGCAAAAACGCCTTCATATACTCAAAACAACAACAGCAGCGGAACCAAGATACTGCATTGAAAGCTTTGCGTCTACATGGCTTCTGACAGCCAACATCTGAAAGATCGTGCAACTTATGTCAGACGCAATCTAATTCTTTGACAGTTCCAGCAGCGAATCGACGTGCCTTTAATTCATTGTCGGACTCCCCCATTATGGCGGAGACGATGTCCAACCACCACCAACCGCTTCAATAACTGCTTCATGGGGATTGAGAACGACCTGACCAACTCAGCACCTCGAGATATGGAAGACTTCTCGCACTACCACCTGGAATAACTGAATGGTTTGATGGATAGGCATGGAGGCTAGCACGGAGAATGGGGTGCATGACAGGAATGGTGGCGCCGGACTACGAGGACGTGAAGGAAGTGGTGAGGTGTGAGAGGGGAGACAGAGGAGGGCATATGGCGGAGGACAACAGGCGAAAGGGGGAAAGATGAGAGATAATGGACTCGCTTTTTGATGAGAGGCTGACGTGGAAAGGAGCGGGACACATGGCAAGCAACAAGTGGATGATGAGAAGGAGGGAGGACCACGTGGACCAATGAGGGGAGGAAGATGGATGACACACGATAGTAGGGGAAAGGTGGAAAGGAAGATGTCATGATGGGAGAAGGACCCATGCTGGCTAAACACAAAGTGACTGGGAAGGACAGGGTTGTCCAAGCGCCATTGATCCGGGCACTGTAATCTCAGCCATCGGAAGCTGCTCGCTCAATTTCGGACCCCCCCCCCCTCCGCTTAAAGGTAGAAAGGTAGGGGGGGTCCGGAATGGTCTTTATCGCCATTGATCTGGGCGCGTTGATCTAGATCGTTGGAGAGGTGCGCCCGCGATTCCGGACCCCCCCGCGCTTAAAGGTAGAATGGTAGGGGGGTCCGGAATTCAATACGCGCTGTTGATCCGGGCGCACGAACCACGACTGCTAGAACTTGTACATTGCTTACCGCAGGCGCATTATCACCCAAAACTTAGGACAAGTGGGTTTTTAACCCAAACTTTTGTGTTCTAGCCCCTCTTACAAGAAATATCGCTAACATTTGGCTCCATGGGGGATAGAGTCATCCCTGTGATGCTCTAAGAACTCTTTTGCAGATTCAGTGCCTTTGCTGTTGGGCTATGGAGTCATTTATTAGTCTGAAAAACAAAAACAGAAACAATATTTACAAAACAAAACAAAAAGAGCCAACTGTGGCTCACAGAAAACACTTTTTTAAGAAATGCCCATTGACCGGGCCGCTAAAA
>JASDQU010104365.1:191728-219612 GCA_032191745.1 Picea mariana | reverse complement strand
AAGTGCTCTTCTGCAGTTATGTTCCCTTCCCCAGTGAACTTAGGCATGTATTTCAAATAGTCTCCAGCAAGGAGAGGGTTCATAGGATGGGGTAGGATTAAAGGAGCATATCTAGCAGCGACTATGGCATCCATTCTATTCGGAGGGGGATTAGCACTAGCCATAGGAATATTAGAGGGAGGAGAACTAGGAGGAGAAGGAGTATGAACGGGAGATGTTGGAAAAGAGGTTCTTATAGGAGATGACGGGGAAAACAGAGAGAGGTCTAAGGGACTTGAATGTGCAGATGCTTCTCTCTATGCAACAGTAGTAATACAAGGAGGGGTAGTGAAACCTCCTGAGGCCTGAGGTCTGTACTAAGGCACAACTTCTAGGGAGGGGGGAGTAACAAGGATCTCTCCCTCTGATACTAGACCAGGAGGAGAAAACTCAGCAGGAACACTCCTGAAATTCAGAAAACGGGAAACCTCAGAGGAAGGACGACTAGGAAGCTGAGAATGAGAAAATGGAGTTTTTACGGAAGGAGGTGGGGAAATACCTGATTCAAAGGTGAAGCTTTCTCCTCAAAGAGTCTTTCCTTTTCTGAGAATCACCTCCGGATCTTCTTCAGCTGTAGACAGAGGCAGTTGTGGATGGGACCGCGTGTGTCTGCCGCTGGAAGCCACAACTAATCCAACGGGTTCACCGCAGTGGAGTCATCACAATGGAGTCGCCAGGTGCACAGTAGCAATCTTCAAGTTCTGATATCTGATGCACCTTCAGAATCAACTTAATCTTTGTCGTTCAATCCCGGGGAAAATATTCAACTTCGTCCCCGACAACGACGCCAGAAATGTTAGCGTCAGAAGTCACTCTCAGATTGCTTGCAGGAGCAGAGCCTGACACCCATCAGTTTAATGTCACGATTGGTTTATAAGAGATGATCAAATGGAAGCAAACTCAGAACAGTATCGTCTCAACTCAGAAGTTGGGCCAGGCATGCATGAATGAGTGAGGTCTTGATAAACTTCAAACAGTGAGTTGTAATAAGGGTGAGTAGGGGGAAGACTTCATAAGAAAAGTGCAAAGGCCTACTATAAGCATCAAGCTTCTAACAGATGATGAGAGCAGGCATATGAAAACAAGACCTTCTTACTTCCAAACGCGGGGAACCAGAGAAACAGCAATGCCACAATAAATCATTTACTATAACATACTGTGTTAATTCATACGAAGCATTCGATCATGAACTCCCCAGCATAAGACGAAAACAGAGATGAAAAAGGGAAACTTTTTGTCATAAAACAAGAAATCTCAAACATAGCTACATCACCAGGAAACCAGAATGGTCATGAAAACTTTACAGTTGGGAGCTTATATCTACCATCGATAGATACAAAAATGGCGAAAACGCCTTCATATACTCAAAACAACAACAGCAGCGGAACCAAGATACTGCATTGAAAGCTTTGCGTCTGCATGGCTTCTGATAGCCAACATCTGAAAGATCGTGCAACTTATGTCAGACGCAATCTAATTCTTTGACAGTTCCAGTGGCAAATCGACGTGCCTTTAATTCATTGTCGGACTCCCCCATTATGGCGGAGACAAGTCTAACCACCACCAACCGCTTCAATAACTACTTCATGGGGATTGAGAATGACCTGACCAATTCAGCACCTCGAGATATGGAAGACTTCTCGCGCTGCCACCTGGAATAACTGAATGGTTTGATGGATAGGCATGGAGGCTAGCGCGGAGAATGGGGCGCATGACAGGAATGGTGGCGCCAGACTACGAGAACATGAAGGAAGTGGTGAGGTGTGAGAGGGGAGACAGAGGAGGGCATATGGCGGAGGACAACAGGCGAAAGGGGGAAAGACGAGAGATAATGGACTCACTTTTTGACGAGAGGCTGACGTGGAAAGGAGCGGGACACATGGCAAGCAACGAGTGGATGATGAGAAGGAGGGAGGACCACGTGGACCAACGAGGGGAGGCAGATGGATGACACACGACAGCAGGGGAAAGGTGGAAAGGAAGATGACATGAAGGGAGAAGGGCCCATGCTGGCTAAACATAGAGCGACTGGGAAGGACGCGGTTGTCCAAGCGTCGTTGATCCGAGCGCTGTAATCTCAGCCGTCGGAAGCTGCTCGCTCAATTTCGGACCCCCCCCCTCCGCTTAAAGGTAGAAAGGCAGGGGGGTCTGGAATGGTCTTTATCGTCGTTGATCTGGGCGCGCTGATCTGAACCGTTGGAGAGGTGCGCCCGCGATTCCGAACCCCCCCCCCGCGCGCTTAAAGGTAGAATGGTAGGGGGGGTCCGGAATTCAATACGCACCGTTGATCCGGGCACACGAACCGCGACCGCTAGAACTTGCACATTGCTTACCGCAGGCGCATTATCACCCAAAACTTAGGACAAGTGGGTTTTTAACCCAACTTTTGCGTTCTAGCCCCTCTTACAAGAAATATCTCTAAGACTACCTAAAATTGCTTCAAAATCAAGTCATAACCACCATCGACTCAAGCGAGGATGGCATAAATACACCCAGTCTTGGCTAAACTATTGGGAAATCATGGAAAAAACCATTTTGTAGAATAAGATACTATTAAAAAAATGTCAAATCAAAATTTAAGGAAAAAATGTGGTGTGATAAAGAGTTAGAGGAAAAAATAAAATTAAGGTATTATAAAGATGTAATCAACCCTAATCTAGAATATCAAAATTATCTATCTGTTTTGCCAAGTGTAAAGAAAAAAATAAGCATTTCTAAGATAAGAACAAATTCTCACAAGCTCCATAGTGAAACTGGGCACTAGTCAATTCCTAAAATGCCTTGGGATGAAAGAGTGTGTCACCTTTGTGACACTAAGAAGGTTGAATATGAAAAGCACTTTCTCTTAGATTGTCCAGCCTACACCCATATTAGATCTCATTTTCAAAATATTGATCACACTACCAACCTTCCTAACCTCTTAACTCAACAAAAGTATGGTGATCATGGAAAGCTTCTCTTAATGCTTTTCAAGCACAGAAACAAAATTCTAAAGAATCACAGGTAATCACTTACCCTATTAAGGTCTGATAGGCCAATTAGGTCTTAGTGGACGTTAATCATCATCATCATCATCATCATATATATATATATATATTCACTTTAGCGAAAATTTACAAGTTTTTATTTAAATTTTTATTAAATATTTTCAATGATATATTTTATATATTTTTTTTAAATTTATTTCATGACTAAATAAAAATGTTTAATTATTTAATCATAGCACCCACTCTCTCTGGAAACAGTGGCATGCAACCTTCAAGCGCAGCACCCACTCTCTCAGGAAACACTAGCATAACCATGAAAATTCCTGCCCATTCAACAGATTTTCCGATTAAAATAATTTTTGAACCCATCAAATCCTTCGCCATTTTTTCGAGCTGCCTTCCGCAATTGCAACTTGCTTTTGCAACCAAAAATATCCAGTTAAATCCAACTAATTACCCTATTTAATCTCATTTCCCCATTCTCTACCGCACAAAAAAGCTTCAATATTCATTATTGGTTCGTCTGACGTAAAAGGAAAGAGCGGGATTGGAACTTGAGACCTGCCCATTATTTTATGCACGGAAATTACTTTGTAGCCAATATTGAAAATGTTAATCATAGTAGGATTCGATTCCATGTCTCTCCAACATATAAGCTAAGCATGTGAAGAAACGAAGCACCAATATGTACCCATCATCGACGGTGATGACCTTACTGATCAATTTCCCACAGGCACAGAGTTGTAAGTAATTTTGTAGCATATTTAAGCTCGAGTTGCTCTTAATTCTTCTTCAGGCCCAATTATTTACCATATACATTGAGGTGCTTAGACCTATCATTGACATCAGGATTTCCTTGTAAATTATGAACCTTCCTTTTATCTGGTTATTAGCCCTTTTTTGTCCACACGACCAACTTCTATAATCGAGTATAAAATTCATTCATTAACTCTTTCGAGGCTAGATCCTTATCCCTTTACTCCATAATACCATATACCATGACTGAAAGCTACTTTGTGGGGGTTGGTATACTACTTTAACCAGGTGGTATTTGTAAATTCTAACCTTGTACAATGTCTACTGTAAACAGATATTCAGAAAAGAATAGAAAAGATACAATGGCAAATGCAAACATTACACAGAGATTTTTCCCCTGGAAACCCAAACTGAGAAAACCAGCATATATTATATTCATACATTGTGTTACATTGTTTACAATAAAATATACATATAGGAGCCAGCGGCATCCAAAACCCTAACCCAATGACCTGGATTAGTCCAAAACCCTAATTCCTTTAACCGAAAATAGAAAACCATCGGCAAAAAACCATGTGCCGAAAAACCACCTAAATATCATGTGGTCCCGGAAATATGTCATCCCGGTAATATGTCGTCCCGAAAATATGTTGTTCCGGTGTGAAAAAAAAATTCGTGGGCGCTGCCCCCGAACCCCCCTACGCGCCCGGCGCAGACGCTTAGACACTACTACTTGTGCAAAGAATATAACACATACCCAACAATATTCTCCTTAGTTAGGCGAGTGATCGAGGAGCGGGTTTCAAAACCGTTATTGATGGATCTTTGTTCATTCTCCATCGTCCACGTGTATGAGAGTGGTTATCGCAAACCACTACATGGATGGTCGAACGTCCATCAAACCTCTATCATTTTCAACATGCGTGTTCACCCTGGATTGTTGATCCTAAAGTTGATCAACGATCAATAAAAAAGATCCAACATTATGAAAGGTTTGATGGGCGATATAATGTCCATCGTTGATATGGATCTCAGATCAGATCTAGATCATTGATTGTTCTTAATTAATTTCCAAAACCTCGTCATGGGCCACTACAAAAAATGTTGTCATCCCGACGTATCTCAGGCCCCCAGATTGTAAGGTCTTGGCACTCTTTGTGTTAAACTCCTCATACTTTGTTGATACGCTTAGACTCCAGGCCATCGATCTTCACTCCTGATCAACGGTTAGATATTGACTGGTGTACCACCCTTAAATAATTCAATGATTTTGTTTAAAATGGGATCACCATCGATCCTATCGTGATCGACGGTGAATCATTTTCCTCTGTATAATGCTTTTCCTTGCCATTTTGAATATGCCACGTGTTGGAACACATATAATCCTGAACTTTTGAGATTTACATTCTCCACTTCATAAAAATATAATCTCTCCCAAAATGGTAACTTAGAAAATAACTTTCGAATTTTAAATCAAATTCATTTCTGGTTAGATAGTAACAAGGCACGCGTAATATCCACCGTTGCTGGAGTTTTTCGATTTAATCAAGTGATCCTTATTTCTCTAGAGTTTTGGATCCATCTAATTATTAAAGAAGCAAATCACTAAAGGTCACTTTGGAGCTTCGCACTTCGGGCGTTTCGATAAGTCTTCACGATAAAATCCCTGAAACCCGAAAGTGTCTATTATCCCTTTTCCTAAACCTTTAAAGGACATGAGTCATTGTACGCGTGTATTTTTTAGTCTTCCCTAAGTTGACATGTGGCACCCATTTATGATGTTTTCGTTTGAAGATTCATATGATTCCAAGTAACACGTGGCACCTCCCTTTTCTCAACACGTCATCTAGAATGGCGTCATCTACAACACGTCACTACGGGAGACAACCCTTCGAAAATATAACAAAGAACTAATTCGCAAATCAAAAAAGCACTAAAATGTTGAAGTATTAAACTTTAATTAATTAAGTTAATTATGGTCAAGAGATAATTTATGACACCGCACTTTGGGCTTCGAAAGTTTCCCTTTCATCGTATCCTAAAGTCTTCGAAGTCCAAACCTCTGAAACACTTAAAGTTAAATATGATTAATTAAAGCTTAAAACTGATTATCGGATAACTAATCACTTCGTGTTTTCAGGTTTCAGGGAGTTCCCCTCAAGCTACATTTGAAATTCATGAAGTTCGCACTGCTGAGAGAGTCAAAATTAACACACTTGTTAAACATGATTAATTAAAGTGTTAAAAATGATTATCCAGGGATTAACCTTTGCAGATTCGGGATTCGAATAATTCTCGCTCTGTCTCATCTAAATTTCCCGATCACGAACCGTCGAATATTAATGGCATTTATGACTAATTAACAGTAGTAATTCAAACACAGATCGTGGATCACGAGGTAATATTTTCCATTAAAGTTGATCAGTTTTCCATCAGTAAAGCTATACTGGAATCAATGCATCTGATGTGAATAAAAACACTTACATTTTGAATTCATTTTCACGTTTCGCAAAGTAGCAAGTTTTATCATATAGAGAAGCTCACACAATTCCTCTGTAATAGGTAGCCTCATTATGTTCTCTCATTATCATGGCACCATGAAAAATGATGAAGAAGCCTAATAAGGATGGTGAAGGTTTAAATCCAAATGCGGATGTTTTGTCAGATACTACACCACGAGCCATAGATACTGTGAAATCTTGGACATAGGTGTTTGAGGTTCTGGAGCATGATATTATAAATTTCCCAGAAGATTTCAGTGAGGAAGTAGAAGACACTCATGAAGCTAAACTTAGATATATAGATCAGTAAAATCTACACAAGATAGTTGCACAGTCGAGACTCATGTCGTACAACGATGTGATAAGTTGGGCCTTGGAGAACATCGACGACCAAATCAGGAGCATCACCAATCACCAGAAAGTTGTCGTTGGTTCGTTCCGACCGGAACACCTCCAAGTAATTTATAGGATATCTCTCAAGCCTAAATATACTTACAATACTGCATTTATGTTAGATTTTGAGAAATAGGAATGCATACAATATGACAAGAGTTATCCCGATATAATCAAATTCTTGGTGGGGGCACCCAGAGAAGTTCAGGCCTAATGCTCATGGCATGTAAGCCATGATGTCATTGAACATTCACATGATTTATGTAGCTATGATTCTCTGTATACTATTTGGGAAGAAAATTACTACTCATTTCCCAGTGGAGTGGGTATCGATTATGCATGAGGTGACTAAGGGATACACATTTAATTAGGCCAAAATTTTATCAGACAACTTGGCAAAGGATATTATTGAATACAAAATGGAGAAATAAAAGGGGCAGCCCGCTCCTTTCTATATATCTACGTATGTCATGGATTCCATCTATTTCCTGACTCCTTTCCCGTTGATGAATTGGAGTTGGACCCCGACCAGCGCAGAGCCAATTCACTTTTATCATTCCACGTTGTGGGAAGAAAAAGAAAAATATTTCTTCAACAAAATCTGTCACAATGTGGTCCCTGTACATGTAGCCTTATATGTTCATCCACCCCCTCGCATTTCAGAAAGAATTATGGGGAATCTCGGCAAACTAGAAGATTGGTTCGTTGAAGAAAACTTCTCTTATATCAGGGTGTTCGTATGCTTAGTCCCTCCCCATGCTCTCCCGAGATTTTTACTAGACCAGCTCGTATGTCGAGAAGTAGCTTACCAAACAGTAATGGGGGGCATCAACAAGGAATTGAAGGCAACTCAAAAAAATGTATGGCCTACCTTCCCTCTCCAAGTCGGTATGTTATGGTTATTGGATTTCGGTCACTCAAAAGTGGAGGCCGCATCTTTGGAAGATGTCAAATTGGTTGACATCGAATTCAAAAGGCATGACCCACACAAAATCATGGAGAACCACCTAGCCCAATACAACTTGAAAATATATGTGCATGAAAATGCCCCACATGATGAAATCTTCAGGTGAGTAAGGTCATACAAGGAGGTGTTGAACAGATTCCAAACCTTGTCCCCAGATCAACAAGACAATTTCCTAAGTTTCCAAAGACATGGGTGAAACAGTTTTTCGAAGATACTACAAGGAGAATCGATAGCCTCTCCTTCTACACATAAATCTATACCTCTAGGTTTTGAAACAGGGAGCTCTGGTAAATAGGATATGGAGGAAACCACAAAGACCTCTGAGGTTTTGAATCATAAATTAGAAGCTTCTTTATTAATTCCACTAGGCCCTCAGGAAATGGCTTGGCTCGAAGATTTCTTAAAGAAAGGGCAAGATGCATCTCTTTTGACATCTGCTACCAATACAAGAGAACAACAACCGTCTACGGAGATAGGTTCTCTTATTACTTCATTAACACCTTTGCAGTCTAGTTTCATGAATCCTAGTTCTGAAGTCATTTATGTGGGTGATCTTACCCCAATCTTTCCCGAAGATATGCCTCCTTTGAACTTCTTCTTCAACAAGAAACGAAGGGTCATTGTCAAATGAGAAACACAGAAGAAAGATGGGGTAATAACCAAAATGAAAAGGATGTTATACGACGGTAACAATCGTGACGATTCAGAATTTGTGAAGGAAGTTGCAGGTTCATTGGGTGCCTTTGCCATGGCAAATCAATGGTCAATGGAAAACTTGGCAGAGCATCTAAGACAGAAAATCTTATTGGTGTGGCAGTTGCAAGATCAAATATTGACCATGGAGCAGACTGTAAATAATAAGATGAGCCAAGACTTTGAACAAATCAGAGATTATGACCGGCATTAGATCCAACAGTTGTGGGCTAACCTCAATGAACTCCATCAAAATTCATAGGCCAACAAAGGATTGGTCACTCAACAACATTAGTTAATAAAGCAATTGCAAGCCAGGTTAGACTTGACTGAAGGTACGTCAATTGAGATATCATCTTTTTAGACTCAAGCACTGGAGGTAAACGAAAAACTAGAAATGGTCCAGCAAGATATTTTCATGAAGGTTGATGCCATTCAGAAATACTACCAGGCGGTAGACCTTGCTCTAAAGGATATCTGTGTTAAGGAAGGAGAAGCTCGCTTAGCCTGAGATAAGTTTCAAGTGGCCATCATATTGACATAGAAGGATAATGTTCCCGATTTTCCTCGGCTTTCCCCTTCCGAACAAATAAGAGGAGATATGGCCCTAAAGGTGTGGGAAACAAATTTAGCATAGAGAAAGAGATTAGCCTGGGAAGTGGAAGATGCTTGTCAAGAAGCATTCTCATCCCTAGACAACAAACCGATTGATTTTGAGGGAATCAGAATCACAGAGGCTCTAGGGAAAATCGATATTGCAATGGACCAACATAATTCTAAAAAGAACAAAGAAGAATCTCTGACATCCATTTGGGAAATTGATGCAATGAGGTGCACTATCTATTTTTATTCTACTACAATGAGGTGAGACTCTTTGTTAATTTATGCCTTGATTCGTTTAACATTTTTGTATTTTTCTCTCTCACCATTCGATATTTCAATAGTGACTCAAACACGAAATACGACCTCTGTACTTCCATACTGTTAATTTCATTTGAGGAATTTTTCTCATATAACTAAGGTAGAAAAATCACTCTTTAAAAGCACTCTCTTTAAAATTTCCTGATGCTTGACATTACTCTTTGAGCCTTAATTTTAATCTTAGAAACAACATCTTTTTGGCGCCGCTGCCGGGGACGGAGAAACGAAGCTATTTTTCCCTAGGAAAACGACAAGGTAAATTTCTATCTTTGATGGTGAACAAAGATTGAATACATAAGTAAGGATTATTTTATCTTTCACTTGGTGACTCCACCGTAGATAAAACTCGCATTCAGTCGAAATAATACCAGAAAAATCCAGACTATAGGCAGACCACACCAGTGTTAGATTCTGAAAAGTTGTTAACACCAAAGGGATACCTCAAATTGATTGTTGCATCAGCAGGTAAAATATATCAACCCAAGGTTACACAAGCTAATTCTAAAGTTCCAATTGAAGAAGTAACTCCCAAAGAAAGCTCTAAACAAATTTATTTTGCAGAGACATCATCTAGTAAACCAGAGGTTGAGCTTGAGAATATGGAGGTAATCGTTCACAAGATAAAGGTTGAGATTGACTTGAGTAATACTCTTACCAATGAGAACAAAAGGTCTCATTCACTACCTGTTTTCTTTGACCCCATGACATTTTCACCCTTTCTCAAAGTATAGGTTTTAGTTCCCCGAAACTCTGAATAATATATCATCTACCTTGATTCATCCCCTATTGGTTCTCCTATATATACATTTTGTAAGTCTGAGGAAACTAGTCCCCATTTCCCTTTTCCTCCTCTTCTATATTTTTCGTCTCCTAGTGACCTTTTTCAGGAAATTCCTTCACCAAATCCTGAAGTATTCAAAAGGTCACCACTTCAATCCCTCGAAGTTTTCGAAAATCCCCTTTTTAACTCCCGAAGTTCATCTCCTAGACTTCCAATGGTTGTTGCTGGAGGAGGTGGTGGCATTAGAGGTGGAGGAGCATGTGGACAAGGTCAAGGGAAAGATCCACCTCCTATAATCTTTGCCAAGGTAGCTGCCAGATACGCTCCCTTGGTCCTCCCTACCACCCTTCATAATTTGCCCAAAAATTATATGAAAAACCTACCAAAGTTCATGGGAGAAGGAGATTTAACTGCAACCGAACACATAACCTTTTTTTATCAGTTTGTTGATATCCTTATTATTGAACACGAGGATGTTTACTCAAGTTTGTTAGTACAAAACTTTGAAGAAAAATTGAGAATCTAGTTCCGAGGACTCCCGACAGGTTCAATGCGGTCATATGATGAGCTACAAAATTCTTTCCTAAGTCAGTGGGGAGAGAATAAGGACCATATCTATTATTTGACTAAATTTAGGGATTTAAGGAAAAAGAATTTTGAATCAGTTCTTGAATTGACTCAGAGGTTCAATAAATTATATAACAAAATCCCAATTGAAGTCAAACCCTCTCAACCTGCTGCAAAGGTAACTTTTACAGGGGCCTTTGAACTTGACTTTGTTCTCCTCTTAAGAGAAAGGAGATCTGCCACTCTAGCAAGGATACAAGACGATGCCATAGAAATAGAATCTAATATGATGGCATATGGGAAATTAAAAGCTAAGGTTGAGATAGGAACCAAAGAACCTAAACGTTTCAGAGAACAAGCAGGACCCTCGGGATCTGGGAAGTCTTAAGAAGAGAAAATGGATGAGATGGATAAGATAATCAAAGATTTATCAAACAAAATATCTAGAATGGAATTAGATCAAGCCAAACCTAATCCATTCGCTAGAAATCATTTCAGGAGAAACCCTAACCCCTAAACACAGCAGAGATAAGTAAAAACAAAGATCAAAAAATTCAAGCTCCATTTAAAACTGAAAATTTTATGCAAAGGGATGATATGCAAAATTATGAGGGGTTAGAAGAAGATCTAAACAATCTTGGTGATGATGATATAGAGCCTCATTTAACTAGGCAGGATTATGAAAAATCTTTAGATCTAGAATCCATGTTTAATAATGAGGAAAGCATCAATAATCTGGGTGAATCTTCCTATCAAGGACTCGCCGACTTAATAATGGTTGAACTCCAACAGAATTATGATTTAAGGCCCAGAGATAAAAATTCTGCGAACGTTCCACTGAAAAATATTTTATCAAGAAATCAAACGAATGAGGCAGTTGCTACTAAATCGCCAACTGACACACAAKATGCCCAGAMAAATACAGTTGAAACAAGAGCAACACAAACTAAGAGACCAGAAAATATAGAAGTTCCAACCAAAGAAACCAAAAAAACAAATGGAAGTTTCAATTTAGAAAATGAACTTAATAAAATTAAAATTCCCATGCCTCTGGTTGAGCTTACCAAAAATCTGATTTATAAAAACAAATTGCTAAAATGATAAATTTGTATGATACTAAATGTCATGCAGATGTTATTAATCTGTAGGATGAAATACCTATGATCATGTTCGGTCCACATATCGAAAACACTAAGTATTGTGTTGCTCCATTTTATATTACACTAACTGTGCATGACCATTTACTACACAATTGTATGTTAGATTCTGGGGCCTCTCATAATTTAATGCCTAAATTTATCATGGAGAAATTAGGCCTCGAAATTACTAGACCATATCAATACATGTACTTGTTTTATTCAATGAAAGTTAAGTGTCTTGGCATGATTAAAGACTTGGTGGTAAATCTTGCACAAATCCCTGTAAAAAGTATCATGATGGATGTATTCATTTTTGATGTCCCTACCAAGTACGGCATGCTTCTTTCCAGGTCTAGGGGCACCAAATTAGGAGGATCACTTCAGTTGGATATGACCTACGCTATGATCCCAATTTTCGGTGGACAATTCACTCGGCTATACAGAGAGACTAGGCTGGTGTATACTGTAAGTGACCCACAAAACCCCAACAATTACCTAGTCTATGTTGTCGATCAGGATTTAGGAAATTGTATTTTATCTATAGATGATGATTTCGAAGAATGTACAAAAGAAGAAAATAAAAAAGTAGAAAAAACAAATAAAAGTGTAAATAGTAGAGAAGGAGTATGGAAAATGTTTTTGATGGTGTTTCATCCTGCGAAGGAGTAGGTGTTGGAGTGTTATTTGTAGCATCAGGATATGAGTACGTTATCCCATTTTCATATAGATTACAATGGGAAATTGGTTATATGAATAATGTCTGTGAGTATGAAGCTCTAGTCTTAGGATTAGAGGTTGCTAGAAAGTTAAAAATTGAACATATAATAGTTTATGGTGATGCAGAGATTATTGTGAAACAAATAAAGCAGAAATGTCAAGCTAAGCATCCAAGGCTGAGGTCATACAGAAATTGCACCTGGGATTTGATAGAGAATTTCTTGTCATCCTTTAATATTCACTATATTCCCAGAATGGAAAATCAACAAGAAGACTCTTTATCCAAGGTTGCAGCAACCTTTGTACCACCTATTGTCTTAAAAATGAAATATCTTATTGAAATGAGACATGGGCCTTCGATCCTAAATAGTGTTCAGCACTAGAAAGTCTTTGAATATGATGAGTAGATCAAACAATTTCTGGAGATGATTGATGAGTTTTCTGAAACACACATAGATCAGGAAAACCAGAATGATCCTGTTTGGGTAATGTAGAAAGGTGAAGACCCTAAAAAGTTCCAGGATAAGATCACAAACCACCATATGCTCATGCTTAAGAAAAATCATATTCCCAGGGGTATGATACCCTCAGAGATATTGTTTGACCAAGATGGCATACCCTTTAAAAATCTACCTTGCGACCTCGACCTGAAGAGGTTGAAGATTGTGATATAGGAACTAAAGAATATCCTAAATTGGTCAAGATATCTAAATACCTTCCACCCCAAATGAAGAATAAGTACATCAAGTTGCTCAGACAGTATAAAGACATTTTTTCTTGGTCCTACGATGATATGAAAACTTACGATACCTATGTAATAGAACATAAGATTCCTTTGAAACATGGTATCAAACCCTTCAAGCAGAAACTCATACAAATAAATCATATTCTCTTACCAGTGATAGAAATGGAAGTCAAGAAGTTCCTTTATGCGAAGATTATCGTTCCACTCAGATATTCCGAATGGGTAGCAAATTTGGTACCTGACAGAAAGAAAAATGGTGAAATAAGGATCTGTGTAGATTTCGTAAACTTAAATCGGTATTCCCTCAAAGATAACTACCCACTACCAAAAATGGATCATGTCCTCGAAAAATTAGTCGGAGCTAACAGAATGTCCATTATTGATGGTTTTTCCAGAAACAATCAAATTGTTGTCCATGAAGACAACAAAGAAAAGACTGTGTTTACCACTCCATGGGGAACTTTCATGTATGACAAAATGCCATTCGGTTTGATGAACGCAGGGGATACCTTCCAGAGAGCGATGGATATAGATTTCATCAATGAAAGAGAA
Organism: Picea mariana; assembly: GCA_032191745.1. NCBI lineage: Eukaryota > Viridiplantae > Streptophyta > Pinopsida > Pinales > Pinaceae > Picea > Picea mariana. The sequence goes on along the minus strand of JASDQU010104365.1, from coordinate 205,854 downwards.
AAATTTGTTGTTATTTACTTAGATGATCTAACAGTTTTTTCCAAGTCTGATATAGAACACCTCGTTCATCTCAAGCAAACTTTTGAGAAATGCAGAAAATGTGGTTTGTCTCTTAACCCTAAGAAGTCACATTTCTCTATGCAAGAAGGAAATATTTTGGGTCATATATTTTCAAAGGATGGAATGAATATTTATCCTAAGTGAGATGAGGCTATTGACATGATAAACACTCCTAGAAATAAGAAATAAATCCAATCGTTTTTAGGAAAGATAAAAATTTTGAGAAGATTCATCCCTAACTTCGTTGAAATTGTAAAATTGATTACAGATATGTTGAAAAAGGATAGAGAAGTGAAGTGGAGTAAATAATCCAAAGCATCTTTCAAGGGAGTCAAGAAATCTATAGGAGAAGCACCAGTACTGAAAATCCCATACTATACTAAGGAATTCTTGATTTTTTCTTTCACTTCTGAACATACTATCACAGCGGTGTTCCTGCAAAAGAATGAAGATGGTTTTGAGCAATTGATATCCTTTTTTAGTAAAATTCTGAGGGATGGAGAATTAAAATATGATATACTTGAAAAACAAGCCTACACAATGGTGAAAGATCTCAAGGCTTTCAAGACATATGTGCTACATTCCAAAATAATCACTTACGTGCCAACAAGTGTCGTCAAAGACATCTTGGTCCAACCAGACAGTGATGAAAAAAGAGTTCGATGGCTAGCTAAAATTTAGGAGTTCTATTTAGAAGTAAAGCTGACCAAACTAGTCAAAGTTCAAGGCCTAGCGAAATTGTTAGTTGAATCAAATTTCAGGGCGCTCAGGATAAATCATCTGGAATCAAATAGGTATCTCTCAAATATAGATGAGCTTTATGATCAAAAACCTATGACTCAAATTCAAGGTAAACTTTCTTCCTCTGCATGGTATTGCGACATTGTTTCATACCTCCTTACCCTTCATTTCCTGAATGACATGACTCCGTCCAAAGAGAGAACTTTGAAGCTACACGCAGTCAAATATTGTATTATTGATTCCCAGTTGTACTGGAAGGATCCTCTAGGTTTCCTGTTAAGTTGCTTAATAGAATCGGAAACAAAAGGCATCATAAATGAATTTCATGAAGGAGTTTGTGGATGACACCATGCTTGGAGGGAAACGGCCTATAAGATTTTAAGAGTTGGATATTATTGGCCCAAATTATTTACGGATGTTAATGCCAAGGTCAAAGCCTACAACTCTTGCCAACTATTCTTTGGAAAGAAAAATCTCCCCACACTTCCTTTAATCCCAGTCAAAACATAAGCTCATTTTCAATAATGGGGTCTGGACTTCATCGGAGAAATCCACCCACAGTCAAGTGCCCAACATAAATGGATTTTGACCGCTACCGATTATTTCACGAAATGGGTCGAAGCCATTCCAACTCGGAATGCCATGGATTTGGTAGTTATAAATTTCTTGGAAGATAACATCCTTTCAAGATTCGGTTGTCCTAGAAAAATAGTCACTGACAACACCCAAGCTTTCAAATCTATGGCAATGGTCAATTTCTACCAAAAATATAACATTGTGTTAGGAAATTCTACAGCCTATTATCCTCAAGGAAATGGATTGGTTGAATCATCCAACAAAAGCCTAATGAATATAATCAAAAGGGTGTTAACAGAAAATAAGAAGCCTTGGCACGTTCACTTTAGATACGCCTTATGGGTGAATCGAATCAGCACCAAGAAATCAATAAGTATGTCCCCTTTTCAAATGGTTTATGGTATTGGTGTCTTCCTTCCCATCAATATTGCTCTGCCTGTGATGAAGCTCTGGAAAGATGAAAATGAAAATCCTAACAACATTACCAGAAGGATAAATCAAATAATTGAAGTCCAACAAAATAGGGCCGAAGTAGATGACAAACTTCAAAAGTACCAAGATAATATGAAGGCCTTGTTTGATAAGAAATCTAAAAACAGGGAATTTCTTCCTGGAGATATGGTTCTAAAGTGGGACACTAGAAAAGAAGATGCAGGGAAGCATGGAAAGTTCGATCATCTCTGGTTTGGGGCATTCAGAATTGAAACTGTTGAGGGAAAAAATTCCTTCTTACTGGAAAATCTCGACGAAAAAACTCTTGACGCCCCTATCAATGGGCGTTATCTAAAAATTTTTATGCAATAATCATGTTTCATATTCCCATTGTATATATCGGTTTTTGTTTCCTTTTTCAATTTGCAATTTCAATTTTTTTTGTAGATTATCTAAATTTTACTTTTTCGTTGTAAATAAACCAAGTCTTATTTGATATCATAAAAGAAAAATATAAAATATTTTTATAGCATATCATTTCTATTTTGTGGAATTTTCTGACTCTTCCCATTTTGTTCTTGTGTAAAATACTTACTATCAGATGAGGAATGAGAAGGTATCGGAATCCAACACTCAGTTTTCAAAAAAACAAAATCTCTCAAAATAGGTGATGAACTAATGATTGGTTTGATTGAAAATATAAATGAAATACGAGGTATGAACTCCTAAACTTATAGTTCAAGCTAAAATTCTAAGGAAATCTTATCAGATATAAACGAGGTTCTACTCATGTAAATATAGCCACCTGATCAAGGATCAGAAAAGTATAAATCTGCAGATTAATTCTGAAGCCTTATTTGAATCAAATGAAAATAAAAGAAAAATGAAATAAAAAGAAAAAGAAAATAAGAGTAAAAAAGGGCTTAAAAGAGAAGCTTGATAATCAAGAAGTGAAGTTGTGTGGAAATGAGATTCTTTTGCGTCAGACCCTCTGAGTCCTCGTTCTATTTCATTTTTCCTATCCTCGAGCTTTTATTCTATTTTGATTTTCACTACTTGTCCTTAAGTCTTCATAGAAAGAAAGAATTTTGCCTTGACTCTGAAAACTTAAAAACATATCTTCAAAACAAGATTAGGCGAAAAATTTTATGTTCCTTTGATTTTAACTGAAAGAAAGTATGCCTAGGTTAATCCTGATAACTTTATCTCTTCTAACAAATTTTAACTGATTAATTCACTCAAGGTCAATCCCTAGAAAATAAAAATTCTCATAAAATCTTCCCTATAGGCAAAGATGTATTGAAGATCGGGAGAGATTTAGTTCGGAGTACAATCAAAAATTGTTGACAGACCTTCACTGTTAAAATTTAAGCAGATATCATCCCTTGTATGATACATACAAATTGATTGCCCCCACTTCAAAAATATAAAAAATATAAGACAGATGGTGAAAGGAAATTCATAAAATGATTTCCCCCATCTAGTCCAAGACAAATGGTGAAAGGAAATTCGTAATTCGATTGCCCCCATTTTGTCCAAAAGAGATGATGAAAGGAAATTCATGTAATGATTGCCCTCATCTCAATAAAGTGAAAAAGTGTTAATTGAAGTGGTGAAAGAAAATTCAATGGGAGATGTAGATAACTTCATCGAGGTACTGAACAGGTTTATTGGCAATGAAGAAATATCTATGATATATGTAAGGCTTTCATACACTTATATAATATACTCCGGTATATATTTATTTTTCCGGTAATATTTACATTCTAAACCGACAAGGGATTCCCTAAATAAATTTCTAAAATTACTTAGCCTTGATTCGAACGAAATCGATCAAAGGTCTGATATTTTAGTTAAAGTTGTTTTGATTATCTTAAGCAAATCCAAACTTAGTTTTAGGAAAAGGAAATTATTAATAACCTAACTTGAGATCAATAATTAGATGTGTTTTGAAGGTTTTCTGAGATTCGGTTGAAGTTCAATTTTTCTTTGTATGATTTTTTCCCAAAGGTGTTTCCCAGAAATGAAATAATGACTCCATTTACCCAATAAAGGCACTTGGTTTGTTGTTCTTCCACGTCTCACAGGGAGACACGATCCCCAGATGGAGCCTATGTTGGAACATATATAATCCTGAACTTTTGAGCTTTACATTCTCCACTTCATAAAAATATAATCTCTCCTAAAATGGTAACTTAGAAAATAACTTTCAAATTTTAAATCAAATTCATTTCTAGTTAGATAGTAACAAGGCACACGTAGTATACGTCGTTGATGGAGTTTTTCGATTTAATCGAACAATCCTTATTTATCTAGAGTTTTGGATACTCCTAATTATTAAAGAAGCAAATCGCTAAAGGTCCCTTCGGAGCTTCGCTCTTCAGGCGTTTCGATAAGTCTTCACGATAAAAACCTCAAAACCGAAAAGAGTCTGTTATCCCTTTTCCTAAAACTTTAAAGGACATGAGTCGTTGTATGCATGTATTTTATAGTCTTCCCTGAATTGACATGTGGCACCCATTTATAATGTTTTCATTTGAAGATTCATACGATTCCAAGTAACACATGGCACCTCTCGTTTCTCGACACATCATCTAGAATGACATCATCTGTGACACGTCACTATGGGAGGAAACCCTTTGGAAATATAAGAAAGAACTAATTCGCAAATCAAAGAAGCACTAAAATGTTGAAGTATTAAACTTTAATTAACTAAGTTAATCATGATCAAGAGATAATTAATGACTTCGCACTTCTGGGTTCGGACGTTTTCCTTTCATCATTTCCTAAAGTATCTGAAGTCCAAACCTATGAAACACTTAAAGTTAAATATGATTAATTAAAGCTTAAAATCGATTATCAGATAACTAATCACTTCACGTTTTCGGGTTTCAGGGAGTTCCCCTGAATCTACATTTGAAGTTCCTGAAATACGAACCACTGAGACACTCAAAATTAACGCACTTGTTAAACATGATTAATTAAAGTGTTAAAAACAATTATCTGGGGATTAACCTTCGCAAATTCAGGATTCAGATAATTCTCGCTATGTCTCATCTAAATTTCCCGATCACGAATCGTCGAATATTAATGGCATTTATGACTAATTAAAGGTAGTAATTCAAACATGGATCACGGATCGTCAGGTAATATTTTCCATTAAAGTTGATAAGTTGTCCATTAGTAAATCTATGCTATAATAAATGCATCTGATGTGAATAAAAACACTTAGATTTTGAATTCATTTTCACGTTTCACAAAGTAGAAAGTTTTATTAGATTGAGAAGCTCATGCAATTCCTCTATAACAGGTAGCCTTGTTATGTTCTCTCAATATTATGGCACCATGAAAAATGATGAAGAAGCATGATACGGCTGGTGAAGGTTCAAATCCAAACATGGACATTCTGTCGGATACTACATCGCGAGCCATAGACACTATGAAATATTGGACGCGGGTGTTCGAGGTTCTGGAGCATGAGATTATAAACTACCTAGAAGATTCTGGTGAGGAAATAGATGACACTCATAAATCTAAACTCAGATATATAACTCAGTCAGAGATACAAAAGATATTTGCGTAGCCGAGACTCATGTCGTACAAGGACATGATAAGTTGGGCCTTGGAGAACATCGACGACCAAACCAGGAGCATCACCAATCACCAAAAAATTTTCGTTGGTTTGCTTTGACCTGAACACCTCCAAGTAATGTATAATCTATCTTCTGAGCCTAAATATACTTACAATATTGCATTTATGTTATAGTTCGAGCAAAAGGAATGCATACAATATGATAAGAGTTATCTCAATATAATCAAGTCCTGGTGGGGGCACCCATAGAAGTTTAGGGCCAGCACTCATGGTGTGTACGCCACAATGTCGTTGGACACTTACATGATTTAGATATCTATGATACTGTATAGACCATTCAGGAAGAAAATTCCTACTCATTTCCCAGTGGAGTGGGTATCGATTATACATGAGGTGGCTGAGGGCTACACATTTAATTGGGCCAAAATTGTATCAAACAACTTGGCCAAGGATATTACTAAATACAAAATGGTGAATTCAAATGGGCAACCCCCCCCCTTTCTATATATATGTGTATGTCATGGATTCCATTTATTTACTGACTCATTTCCTGTTGATGAATTGGAGTTGGACCCCGACCAGTGCAGAGCCGATTCACTTTTATCATTCCAAGTTGGGGAGGAAAAAGAAAAATATTTCCTCTACGAAATTTGTCACAATGTAGTGGTCCCTGTACATGTAGCCTTATATGGTCATCCACCCCCTCACATTTCAAACAGAATTATGGGGAATCTCATAAAACTAGCAGATTGGTTTGTTGAAGAAAACTTCTCTTATATCAGGGTGTTTGGATGCTCATTCCCTCCCCATGCTCTTACCAGACCGGTTGGTATGTCGAGAAGTAGCTTACCAGATAGTAATGGGGGGAATCACCAAGGAGTTGAAGGCAGCTTAGAAAAAGGTATGGCCTACCTTCTCTCTCCAGGTCGGTATGTTTTTTCTATTGGATTTCGGTCACTCAAAAGTGGAGGCCGCAGCTTTGGAAGATGTCAAATTGGTTGACATCGAATTCAAAAGGCATGACCCACAAAACATCTTGGAGAACCACCTGGCCCAATACAACTTAAAAATTTATGTGCATGAAAACTCCCCACATGATGAAATCTTCAAGGGAGTAAGGTCTTACGAGGAGGTGTTGAACAGATTTCAAACCTTGTCCCCAGGTCAATAGGACAGTTTCCTAAGTTTCCAAAGACATGAGCGAAACATTTTGTCGAAGATACTACAAGGAGAATCGATATTCGCTCCTTCTGCACATAAATATATTCCTCCAGGTTTTGAAACAGGGAGCTCTGGTAAATAGGATATGGAGGAAACCACAAAGAGATCTGAAGTTCTGACTCAAAAATTATAAGCTTCTTTATCAAGTCCACTAGGCCCTCGGGAAACAGCTCAGCTCGAATCCTTCTTAAATCAAGGGAAGGATGCATCTCTTTCGACATCATATACACATATTTCCAACACAGGAGAACATCAACTGTCTATAGAGATAGGTACTCTTATTACTTCATTAACACCTTTGCAGTCTAGTTTTGAGAATCCTAGTTCCAAAGTCATTTATGTGGGTGATCTTAACCCAATCTTGCTCGAAGATATGCCTCCTTCAGACTTCTTCTTCAGCAAGTAACAGAGGGCCATCATTAAATGAGAAACATAGAAGAAGGATGGGGTAATAACCAAAAGGCATAGGATGTTATACGACGGTAAAAATTGCGACAATTCAGAATTCGTGAAGGAAGTTGCAGGTTCATTGGGTGCCTTTTCCATGGAAAATCTGGTCGGTGGAGAACTTGCAAATAAGCTAAGACAAAAAATATTATTGGTGGGGCAGTTGCAATATCAAATATTGACCATGGAGTAGACTGTAAAGAATAAGATGGGCCAAGACTTTGAACAAATTAGATATTATGAATGGCATCAAATCCAACAATTGTGGGCTAACCTTGAGGAACTCCATCGAAATTCACAGGCTGGAAAAGGATTGGTCACTCAATGAGATGATATAATAAATCAATTGCAAGCGAGGTTAGACATGACTAAAGGTACGTCAATAGAGATATCATATTTTCAGACTCGGGCACTGGAGGTAAACGAAAAACTAAAAATGGTCCAGCAAGATCTTTTCATGAAGATTGATTCCATCCAGAAATGCTACTAGGCGATAGACCTTGTTCTAAAGGATGTCAATGTTAAGGAAGGAGAAGCTCACTCAGCCCGAGCTAAGTTTCAAGAGGCCATCATATTGACATAGAAGGATAATGTCCCCAATTTTCCTCGATTTTCCCCTTCCAAACAAATAAGAGGAGATATGGCCCTGAAGGTGTGAGGAACAAATTTAGCAAAGAGAAAGAAATTATCCTGGGAAGTGGAAGACACTTTTCAAGAAGCGTTATCATCCCTAGACAAAAAACTGATTGATTTTGAGGGAAGCAGTATCGCAGAGGCTCTAGGGAAAATCGATATTGCAATGAACCAACATAATTCTAGAAAGAACAAAGAAGAACCTTTGGCAACCATTTGGGAAATGATCCAGATTGACCTCCTTAAGATTAATAAGTGGTTGGTGAACCCAAGTTCATAGTCCCAAGCCATAACTCGGGAGGTAAAAAGGATACAAGGGAAGTTACCTCAAGTAGAAAGGAAATTATACACCTTTGAGGTAAATGAAACTATTGATCCGTCTAGGTTGGTGGTAGAATTTTTAAATAGATGCAACCAATGCATAGAGCATGGAAAAACAAGAATAGTTGTGAGCAGGTAAGAAAATGTCATTGCATTACTGAACGTGGTTGGAGGGACAGATGGAAAAAAGACTACAATGGCTAAGATACTATGTCGAATCATTAGGAAGACCAGAAGACATATGTGTCTAGCCTAAAGGAATGAGGAAAGGAAGTTTTTCTTCTAGAAAATGAATAGATAAAAGAGATTTCCAATGAAGCTCATCATTCTCTATGCATTGTTTTCTTATTTCAAATATTTTATATTTTTTATTATAAGAAGTCCAACTGTTTTGAGTTGTGACAGTTTGTATAAATACATAGATTCAAGATCTATCAAGGGCTGCTTCTTGCTGGATGTAATAGAGAAAACTCTCATTTTTTAGTATTAATACAAGTGCAGGCAGATATTCCAAATTTTGTTAAGTTTGGGTTATGTGTTTCTTTTGTTTTTCCATATCTCATCATTTCCTTATGCAATTCCTTGATATATGTTTGATTACAATTTAGTATCACAACTACTATAATCGTATTAACTCAGTAATTCATTAAGTGAACAGTTTTTCCTTTGTATTTACTGTGAGTAAAAAAAGATCTGCAAGCTATGTGAATTACGATATTTTATAGTATGTTCAAGGGTGCACTATCTATTTTTCTTCTACTGCAACGAGGTGAGACTCTTCAGTAATTGATGCCTTGCTTCATTTAACAGCTTTGTATTTTTCTCTCTTACCATTCAATATTTCAATTGTGACTTAGACATGAAATATGGCCTCTGTACTACCATACTGTTAATTTCATTTAAGGAATTTTTCTCATATAAATAAGGTAGAAAAAGAACTCTTTAAAAACACTCTCTTTAAAATTTTCTGATGCCTGGCATTACTCTTTAAGCCTTAAGTTTAATCTCAAGAAAAAACCATGTATATCATACCTCCACACATCATTTTTTGATGTATATCATCATCGGGAAGTCGAAAATTTTATCACTTCCCAACTATCAAAACTACCGATGGCTGAGATACGAAAAGAACAAGAACTGTTGTGACATACCCAACCACCCAAGTCATGGCATGCTACTACAATTCTACTATGTTCCATATTTGACACCAATTTGTAGCATCCCCATCCATCCTAGGGTTGGGCCATGCCACCTTACAGAAATTCTCACTTTCATTTGTGGAAAATAGCATACTTAATACATTAAAAACAAACATCTAATTTATGTTAGCATACATAGAATATGTGGAAACGTACAGTAAATAAACACATGTGTAACATACAGCATGTAATTAAGTATATATAAAGAGTAATTATATGTTTAAGAATTCCACCAACTGCATGTATACCTTCCACAAACCTCCCAACCTTACACCACGTTTCTCCAAGCTATCAGTAGTGGGTCACCTCCGAGTTGGGACTAAACTCCATCTAAGATAAAGGGAATCCTAGGCTAGGCTAAGGTTACAAAGTCTCCATGAAGGATTTTTTCCCCAGGAGTCCACTCACGTCCATAGCTTATAGTCCCTCATTCCCCACATGCATGTCCCGCCCCAGGGAGTGTGCCCCTTCTCTGCTTGAATTTGGTTTCCCCACTCCCCTTCCATGGCTTTCGCAACGGGTTAGACAAGAAGTCTGAGAGAACTACAACTGTTGTGAGGATCCCTCTCAGAAAATCACTTCCCTACCAACCTCTCTCACCTGGAGAGAGTTACTCATAGGCATGACAACCTAATTCTTTAGTTCATCTCCCAAGACAATCCAGTCAGGGTAATAATAGTAGCCAAATTGATTATGGGCTCTGGTAATGATAGCAAGCCACACCAATCCAAAGAAAAACATGGGAAGCAATAGAAAAAATGGCTAGGGTATGATATAGCTCAGGCATTGTGTAGACGTGTTATGATTCACAAGAAAAGTACGAGTTAGCTTCACGGGGTTTGCAGGTTACAGATATTGCAGGATTCTAGAGGTGCATGAATGTTGCAGAGTTCAATGATGGAGGAGATTGCTCAGTGTGTGAGTCTATGAGTGAATGGGGAGAGATGTACCAGGAAATAATATCCTCCCTCAATGCATGCACCTCCCTGCATTGGAAGAACACCCTCTTAAATTTTCATGTGTCTTAGTTGACACATCGCTCTCCAAGAGTGTGTCCCTCGCCACTTGGAGTTCGTTCCTTTCCCCAAAGGAACTTAGGATAAAAATCTTTATCCTCCAACATGCCTTTTAGAATAAGATTAAATTATTCCCTCTTTAGATAAGCCTTTTGGATTACCATTTTACCATAGCTTCTTAGCCCCTTCCTTTCCCCTACCTAGTGGAGGTTAGTCTCCCATTACTCTTTCTGTGTGGTCAGTCTACACACAATGATGTGCTTTTTATTTTAATGATATGCATAATTACATATACAAAAATAGGCTCACTGGCCTTAAGCGATCCAGGCTCTCCGGCCTAATATTCACATAATCCTCCTAGTTTATAAACACTTTCCTCACCAGCCTATAACATAATTACAATTCAGTAGGGGCTCATCCTTGGGGTATTACAATCCCCTCCCCTTATTTATGGACTATCCTCAATGCATCATATTTACATATTACAGCAAGATTTTCAAAAATCTTCAGAAAGATGTGGGTATTTTGCCTGCATGGCCTCTATGTGCTCCCAAGTGGCATCCTTAGGACCGCACCAGGTCCATTGGACCTTTACTATCTCGATGGATCAATTCTAGAGATGCTTGATTTTTCGGTTCAGAATTTGTATCAGATGCACTTGAAAAGCGCTTTCTTGCTCCACCTGAATCACATTCCAATCAATAACATGATTAGCATCAAGTATATATTTCTTAAGAAATGATACATGGAATACATTATGAATGGTCATAGATGCAAGTAATGCAAGAATATAAGCTACAGGACCAATCCTTCTAGGATTTCAATTGGCCCACAGTAACAAGCTACGAATTTGGAACAGTTTCCCAATTTCAGGGAACTTCTAATGGCCTTCACTTTCATAAACACATAATCACCAATACAGAATTCTATGTGAATTATGTCCTTATTAGCGTATATTTTATGCCTATCTTGAGCAGCCTTTAAATTATTCTTTATCTTTGTCATCTTCTCTTCCATTTCCTTGAGCAACTCTGGCCCAACCATTGCTCTATCAATTGGGTTGTCCTAGCTTATTGGAGTGTTGCACTTTCTACCATAAATTACCTCAAATGGGCTCATCTTCAGAGATGCTTTGTGCCCATTATTGTAAGTTAATTCTACCAAGTGTACATAGTCTTCCCATTTAGATGGTTTTTCCATCACGTACATTCTTATCATATCCTCTATCACTTGGTTCACCCTTTCTATTTTCCCATCAGACTCAGGATGATAAGTTGTGCTAAACTTCAGATTTGTTTTGAACCCTTTGAATAATCCTTTCCAAAAGTTTGAGGTGAAATTTGGGTATGCCAAGTCAGACACAATTGTCTTGGGTATTCCATGCAAGTGTGTTACTTTCCTCATATAAATATCAGCAACATTGGTTTCCTTGTGAGTAATCTTCATTGGAATGAAATGGGCAGCTTTAGCAAGATTTTTTACCACCACCATGATAGAATCATGTTGCTTGCTTGTTCTAGGAAATTTGGTGATGAAATCCATTGACACCACTTCCCACTTCTACTCAAGAATGGGCAATGGTTGCAGAAACCCAACTGGGTGTCTATTCTCAGCCTTGACCTTTTGACACTCCAGACATTTAGAAATGTACTTAGCAATTTCCCTCTTCATGCCTGGCCAATAGTATTGGATCTTGACGGTTGCAATAGTTTTCTGATATCATGGGTGTCCAGCATAAGGTACATTATGCATCTCTTTCGAGATCATACTCCTCAATTCATGAGAATTGGGTACATAAATTATGTTCCTGTACAAGAGAATTTCGTCATTTCCCAATTTATAATCTTCAACCTTTTGTTGTATTTTACCTTGTTGTAATTTTGTTACTATCTCCATGTACTGCAAATCTTCTTTTGCATCCTCATAAATTATGGATTTAAGATCATTTTTATACATGCTAATTGTTGTAGCATGCATTTCATGCACTCTCCTGTTGAGTGCATCGTCCACTTTGTTCTCTTTTCCTTTGATATTCTTGATATCAAAGTCATACTCAGAGAGAAACTCTAACCATATACTTTGTCTGGAATTTAGAGTTGGTTGATCAAATAGATATTTCATACCTTTATGGTCTTTCCTCAGCTCAAACATTTTTCCCATGAGGTAGTGCCTCCACTTCTTCAAGGCATGTACTATGGGTGCCAACTCCAAATCATGAGTGGCATAGAGCCTTTTGTGCTCTTTTAATTTTCTGGATTCAAAACATACCATAAAATCATTATGACTGAGGACTCCACCAATTCCTTATTTGCATGCATCTATGAAAACCATGAAATCCTCATTAGGATATGCAATTCTCATAATTGTAACACTGGTTAACAATTGCTTCAATTGTTGGAAGCTCCTTTCACATTCGGTTGTCCATTGAAACTTCACCCCCTTCCTTTGCAGGGAAGTGATCGAGTGAGCAATCCTTGAAAACCTTGCAATGAATCTTCTATAGTAGCCAGCTAGACCCATGAAGGATATTACTTCTGTCACATTCTTAGGTGTTTTCCACCCTTTAATAGCTTCAATCTTTTCAAGATCCATTGTTATCCCTTCTTCGGATATGATATGCCCCAAATAGTGAATTTAGTTCTGATAAAAATAGAACTTGCTCAATTTGGCATACAATTGGTGCTCTCTTAACACTTGTAACACCATCCTCAAGTGATTCTCATGCTCTTCTTCTAACTTGGAATATACAAGGATGTCATCCAAAAATACAATGACAAACTTGTCTAAGTATTCCTAGAAAACATCATTCATTAAGAACATGAAAATAGTTGGTGCATTTGATAACCCAAATGGCACCATTGTGAACTCGTAATGACCATACCTTTTCCTGAAGGCAGTCTTGCTGATGTCTTCATCTCTTATCCTTACTTGATGGTATCCTAACCTGAGATCAATCTTTGAGAATATCCTTGCATCCTTTAACTGATCAAAGAGATCATCAATCCTTGGCAAAGGATACTTGTTCTTTACAGTTACTTTGTTAAGTTGTCTAAAGTCAATGCACAATCTCAATGTCCCATCTTTATTCTTCATAAATAAGACTGGGGAACCCCAAGGTGACACACTTGGGCGTATATACCCTTTCTTCAGAAGCTCTTCAAGCTGCATTTTCAATTCCTACAACTCTGGTGTACTCATCCTGTAGGGAGTCTTGGATACTGGAGCTGCTCCAGGCATCAATTTTATAGAGTAATCAATAGCTCTCTTTGGGGGTAGTCCTGGTTTCTCCTTTGACACATCCTCAAAATATTTCAGAACTGCATGATCCTCAATATTTGGCACCTTATCCTTGGTGCTTCCTCCATATGAGCTGCAAATATTTGTAATCCCTTACCGTAACACTTCTTCAGATCCATTGTTGAGATCTCTCAGACAGTAACTTCCCTGGGAATTCCTTGGATTTTTCTTGGGTTCTCTTCCTCACTCAAGCAAGTAAATTCCTTGTTATGACAGTCTAAGACAACATGGTGTTGGTCCAACCAATCCATACCAATTAGAAAGTCATATGAACCCAAGGGAAGGATGTTCAAATATTCCTTGGTACTTATCCCATTCATATCCACTAGACATGATTTAACCATATCAACAATTTTATCTTGGCTCCTATAGCTAGCTGCACTAGCCAATATTTTCCATGCTTGCTTCTTGGAAATTGCAATCTTTCCACTACCTTAGGGTATGTATAGATATGAATAGATCATGAATCTATTAAAATAGTAAAGGCATGGTTATTGATCATACATTCTACTTCAATAATGCATGATTGAAATTTTGCTTGCTTGTTGTCCAGGGCTGCATAGATCCTTGGAACACTTATGCCCATGTCCT
>JASDQU010104365.1:156011-173047 GCA_032191745.1 Picea mariana | reverse complement strand
CCCCCCCCCCCACTGTTAAAGGAAGAAAGGTCGAGGGGGTCTGAAAAGCACTGATGGTCGTTGATCTGGGCATTGTTCGATGTCCCTGATAGAAGTTGTACGCCTTTTAGTTGCATCATGAAAAATAGTCACATCCATTGGAAACTTAGGATAAAATCATGCGATGGGTAGCGCTAAGCTCCCCGTTTCTTATTTTTTCACCAAGGTGTTATCTCCTAGGCTAAAAAATACCAAATTAACTCAAATAAAAGGTGTTTTAACAATGTTTTTGCAATGTTTTATTGAAATAGACAACACTAACTTAACTCATTACCTAATAAACTAACACATTAATCCATCTTAGACCGTTGGATTAATTATTACACTAACCTAACTAATTTGTCCAAGATTAGACTGTTTGACCAAATTTATTCACTAACCTATCAAAATAAATTTAAAAGGTTTGATCATGATTATACAGTATGAGTCAAACCAAGTTTATTTTCATGGGGTTTTATATTTTCTCTCTTTTTTTTTTTATACCCTCATTTCATTTTGTATATTTTTATCCTTTCTTTTTCTTTTCTTTTCTTTTTCTTTTATTTTCTTTTCTTTTCTTTTTGTAAATCATTTTCAGAATAAAATATTATTTACAACACAATATGACTAGATGAAGAAATTCCATTCACCGGGTGATCCTATGAAATATAGGGTTATAACAGTGGCTCCACTTGGGGATGGTGCTCTCCTTGTGAGGTGCCAAGAACCAACTACATGTTGCCTTGAATCTTCTTCTCCAGTACTTTTTCTACATTCTGATTTGTTTTATTATAAATGCAAATCTAGTGATCCTGATCAAGGTCTTAGGGCCTTCTCTTCAGGCTTCAACCACTGATGAAAATCACCCACACATGATATAAAAAGTAAAATGGTATTTACAATGAAATGAGTGAGAAAAATCTTCATTCTTGTGAAACATAGTGCTTGAGCATTCTACCATTGATGGGTCCTCCTGGCAGATCTGCTACATCCATATCCTTTATCAAAAATGCATTGCTTCCTCTGTAGGCATGTATTATGAATGGGCCTTTCCATAAATTGTCATTTTTTCCATGTTTTCCCTTTTCTTCATTTCTTGAATCCCACTTCAGTACATTATCTCCTAACTAGAAATCATCAGCCTTGGTCCTTCTGTCATACATTTTCTTGATATTCTCTTGAATCACCTAATTTGGTTATAAACATATTCTTTGGATTTTGCAATTGTATAGTTTGATTGATTCTTCTTTGGATGTCATTTGGTTCTACCTATACTTCCTGCAATAACTTCATGACAGGAACACCTAAATAAGTAGGAAAGACAACATCCATTCCATAGACCAACTGATATGGAGACATACCAATTGACCTCTTTGTAGTAAGTTTGTCTTCCCAAAGTCCATGTACCAACTTGTTGTGCGATGATTTTTTATTGTCCTGCAACATCTTCTTCATAATTTTGACCAAAATTTTATTTGAAGACTCTACTAATCCATTGCCCTAAGGGTAATAGGTTGTAGAGTGTCCTGAGGTGATCTAATACTTGTTGTAAAACTCTATCATCTTTTTTTATTTGAATTTTTTTGCATTATTAGTGATAACTTTCCTGGGGAATCCAAATCTAGAAAGAATGTTAGTTTCCAAACATTTCATGATCACAACATTAGTGGCTTTCCTGGTGGGTACAACTTCAATCCACTTGGTGAAATAATCAGTGGTTGTGAGAATCCACTTGTGTTGGCCTGATGAAGGTGGATGGATTTCTCAAATGAAATCCAAACCCCACTATTGAAATGGAGCTTCAACTGAAATTGGCTTCAAGGGTAAAGGCAGAAGTTTCCTTTTGCCTTCAAAGATCTGGCATTTGTGACAAGAGGTCACTTTCTTGTGGACATTTGAAAACAAAGTTGGCCAGTAGAAACTAGCTCTAAGAATTTTATTGGCAGTGGTCTTCCAATTAAAATGTCCACCACAGTCTCCCTCATGGAATTCTGGCAAAGATTTATCAACTTCATCTTTCAATAAACAATTTAGTAGAATACCTCCAACATCTTTCCAATATAGATTTCCATTCAAAATGCAATACTTCATAGCTTTAAGTTTAAAAAATCTAGCTTTAGTTTTTGTCAAACTAAGAGGAGCTTGTAGATGATGTAAAACAAAAATAAGGTCTGCATACCAGGGAGAGTTTGAGAAAACCTCTTCAACTTGTGGATTTGCATGCTCTTATTGTTCATCAACAACAACTAGAAAATTAATATCCAAAGCATGAAATTTTGACTCATCCATCAATTTGGCTAATCCTTGACCCTTGATAAGGTTGGTTGGTTTGATCTCAATATCATACTCAAGGATCACAACAATCCATTTACCTCTTCTTCCATCTGGGTTGTCTTGAGTCAGAATATCTTTCACCATAAAATTACGAACATAATATATGATATGTGAGTGGATAATATATAATCTAAAATATTTAATTGTGTTCACCAAAGAAAAATCATGTTTCTCCATGATGTTGTAATTCAATGCAACATCTCTCAAGGATTTACTAAAGAATCCTAGAGGTTATTTATGGCCTTCATTGTTCTTCTGCAAAAGGACTGTTGCAATGGTATGCTCAAAGGAAAAATAAAACAGGAGGAAATCTTTGGTATAATCAGGACTGATAAGTACAAGGGCTTATGTCAAGGCTCGTTTCACTTGATCAAAGGAATGTTTGGCTTCTATGGTCCATTTTATTTTTGTATATTTTTTTCAACATATTGGTTATGTTTCTCAAAAGTTCTACCAAATTAGGAATAAATCTTCTTAGAAAGTTTATTTTCCCTATGAAATATTGCAACTCTTTTATGTTTCTTGGATGGTATATTTTTTGGATGGCTTCAATACTGCCAGAATATATTTTGATATCATCCTTAGATATGATGTGTCCTAGCAGTTTACCTTCCTCTAGCCCAAACAAGGTTTTCTTGGGATTTAGTGAGATTCTGAATTTCCTGCATTTTTCATAAACTTTTCTAAGGTGGAGTAAGTGTTCTTCATCTGTTTTTGAAAAAATAGTTATGTCATACAGGTATATGACAATAAATATTCCAATTTCATCCACAAAATCAATGTCCATTGCTCTCTGAAATGTAGCCCCAGCATTCATTAAACCAAAATGCATTTTCACATACATGAAAGTGCCCCAAGGTGTAATGAACGTTGTTTTCTCTTGGTCATTAGGGTGGACTAACACTTGGTTATAGCCAAAAAAACCATCTAACAATGAAATTCTACTGGATCCAACTACCTTCTGTAGAATATGATCCATTTTAGGGAAGTGGTAGTTGTCTTTAAGTGAGACTTTATTAAGGTTTCTGAAATCAATACAGAGTCTGATTTCTCCACTCTTTTTTCTGGTAGGAACTAAATTGGACACCCATTTTGAAAACCTTAGTGGGACAATGATTTTAGCATCATACATTTTCTTTATTTCCTTTTCAATTAGAGGAATTAACTTTGGGTTAATTCTTCTAAGTTTTTGTTTGAAAAGATTATGATCTTCTTTTATGGGAATTTTATGTTGTATAATTCTAGTGTCATAATATTTTAAATCTTCATAGCTCCATCCAAAAACATCTATAAATTCCTTGAACAATTCTATATATTTCTGTTTTTTATCAGGAGGTAAATATTTTGACAATTTAATCATTTTTTGTTCCTTATCATTCCCTATGTTACAGTCCTCTACATCTTTTCCAGTAGGTTCAATTTTTGGTTTTTTAGATACATCATCGAAATCAAACAGTTCTTTCAATGGGACTAACCCTCTAGGCAGAATATTATCTTTTAATTGCAAAAAATATGAATTTTATTCTTTTTCATTCATTTCTTCTAAATCTATTTTATTTACACTTTCATTATCACTATCTACATCAATGTTTGCACATTCAAATTCATTTTTGGATTGCAGGAAATCATCAATCTGTTCATCATTACCAAAAACTTGCCAATACCTGATATTGTCTGGGACAACAGGTCTACATTTCACCTCAACTGTGTACTGGCGATTAGGATGAAATGGTATTTTACAAGTGGTTGTTGAAGTAGCCAATCCATCAACAGGTATGTTTTGGCCTCTGGGTATCACTTGCAAATCATATTCAGTAAAACATTGGAAGAAATCCAAAACAACATTTGTATATGCCCTTAGTCTTGGGTGTTTGGAAGAGTACTCACCTTTTATTTGTTTTATGATAAGTTCATAATCACCTCTTACTTAAATTCTTTTGGCACCAAGATTTTTCAACAATTTCAAGCCCATCATTAATTCTTCATACTTAGTTATATTTTTGGTACACTGAAAATTTAATTTGTAAGAATGGTTTTCTAAATATCTTGTTTTTGAATTAAACACCCACTCCAGCTCCAGATCCTTCTTTACTGACAGTTCCATCAAAATATAGACTCCACAGAGGTTCCATGGATTCATCAGTTTGTATTGTCACTATTTTATCTTCTTCGGGGGTTTCTTTAATTTCCTCCAAGTTATACACATAATCTTCCAATTGTGCAATTTGACTTTCCATGTCACCATCATTATATAAAATAAAAGAGTCTAGATCAGAATGAACAGAGTATAAAGGGTAGTTATGTGGTTTCTCTTGACTACTGACCATGTATTTCATCAGTGTCTCTCTACACAATCTTCTCTGCTAACCAAATAAAGGGATGGTGGCATAGGACATGTCCATCTGAAGGGTACCCTATAATTTGGCTCCACGTGATCGAGATAACAACATGCCATACTTTGGAGGAATATATGCAACAACAATGTCCATTACCATGCTTTTGGCTGGGATTTGTGCCAAGGTAATACACAAGTCTTTGATCAGACATATGCATTTAACTTTGTTTGAATCAAAGGAGTATAAGTCCTTGTAAGGCCTAATGATATCAAGCCCTAATTTCTCCATCACAACCTTAGGCATAAGGTTATGAGAAGAACCAGAATCTAGTATGGAATTGTGCAATGTCTTATCATGAATATTTAAGCTGATGTAAAAAGGAGGAACAAAACCACTGTCATCTTTTCCCTCAACTTCAGGTCCAAATAACAACTCTAGTTGATCATCAGCAATGTTCACTGTGTCTATACCCACTCCTGGTTCTATGTTCAAGGATTTTATCACTTGTGATTTGTAATCATTCTTGTTCGTCAATTCTAATAGAGGAATAGGTATTTTAAGTTTACCCAATTCACTTTCCAGACTAAATGTAGTAGGAGTTATGTTTTGATTGTGAAAATATGATTTCTCAGCCACATTCTTCTGTGTAGTAGGATTGGGATGACTGGTGGATGCAACCTCAGTTTGAGTTGTCTTTGGTATAGAATCAGGTGTTCTTTTTGCAGGGGCCTCTAAGTTTTTCTTTTCAGGAACTTTCCTAGCAAGAGTATCTGATTTTTTATTAATTTCAGAAGCTTTCTTGGTTGGGTTATCATAGACTTTTTACTTCTCAAGTTGTATTGCCTATGAACTTCCATTATTGCGTTTTCGAAAGCTTTCTCTTTTGATTCTTCCTCATCTACTTCAATCTGTGAAAGGAGGAAAAGGTATTGTTCTTCTTGAGTAAGAAAGATGGAATCATTGTCATTTACTCCCATAAGTTTTATGTGAATGTCATTCAGTCCCTCAATAGTTTATTTCCCCTCATCAGCATAGTTTTCTTGAAAAGGTGGACTAATCTATGATCAGGGCCTCTTTGTTCTCTTTGTTCTCTAGGTTCTCTTTGTCTGATATGGGGAGGATTTCTCCTGAAATTGGGATTTCAAATTTGAGGGGCAGGTTGATTCTCTCTAGGTGGGTTCCTGTCAGTGATCTCCAATATTTCCATCATGCTTTCCATAGTTCTAACTAAGGAATCTATTTTGGCATATGTAGTGGAAGTGGATGGTTCTTCCTTAATTGTTACTCTCCTTTATGTTCTTTTCCTAGCTCTCCTAGCCAACAAGTTTGCTTCAACAATCACAACACATTTATGCATATCTTCCAGAGTTGTAGGGTTTCTTTCTCTTAATTGGTAGGACATGTCAACATCAAATCCATTAGGGAACTTAATCAAAGCTAAGACTTGAGGAGGCTTAATGTTAGTAGGAATTGAATTATAGATATTGTTTAAACGAGTGCAATAGTCATGTACACTTTCCCCTTGGTTTCTTATGATATTTTCATATTCAGATAAGATTTGGAGTAGGTTTTTATTTATTTCCCATCTATTGAGAAAAGATCGGTGAAAGGTAGCAATATCAACAATGCTAGAAGCTAGTAAGGATTTGAACCATTTCTTAACATCATTGGTTAAACTTTGTGCAAAGAATCTCATTTGGACATCTGCCTCATCTACTTCTTGTAAATCGAAGAAGTCATTCATTTTTTCCACATGTTGTTGTGCATTAAGGCTTCCAATGCCATCAAATTGAGGAATCCTAGTTTGATAATCCTGGGGCATGTTGTGTAAAGGAGCCACCAAAACAAGGGGAGAATATCTTTTTTCCATGATTGGTGGAGGAGGTTCGTTAGTGTTGGGTATGTGTTATATTCTTTGCACGAGTATTAGTGTCTGACAATATGCGTCAGGCACATAGGGGGGTTAGAGGGGGGGTGCAGGGGAATGGATCCCCCCGCTCGAGGGTCCAAGGGCAGCGCCCTCGAAAAATTTGTTTATGCCTCGGGAAATGTGTCATGTATTTAGGTGGTTTTTTCGACACATGGTTTTCTATTTCTAGTTAAGGAATTAGGGTTTTGGACTAATCCAAGTCATTGGGTTAGGGTTTTGGATGTCGTTGGATCCTATATGTATATTGTATTGTAAACAATGTAACACAATGTATGAATATAATATATGTTGATTTTCCCGGTTTGGGTTTCCAGGGGAAAAATCTCTGTGTAATGTTTGCATTTGCTATTGTATCTTTTCTATTATTTTTTGAATATTTGTTTACAGTAGACATTGTACAAGGTTAGAATTTACATTTGGTATCAGAGCTTTATTGGCTTCAGGGGGATGCCTTTGTGGTCAAGGGTTTGGCTCGAGACTGTGATAAGCCTTGTTACAGTGGGAGATATGCGGTATTGTTTTTCAGGTGAAAAGAAATGGCAATCAATTCGAAGATGGAGATCGAGAAGTTTAATGGGAAAATCTTTGAGTTTTGGAAGATCAAGATGGAAGATCTTTTGGTGGACAGAGATCAGTGGATCGCCGTAGATCCAGGTACTGCACCTACAAGAACTTCTGCAGATGAGTGGAAAAAGACAATTCGGAAGGCAATGAGCACAATTCGACTGTGTCTCTCTGATTCAGTATTACTGAATGTGTCTGAGGAAGCTACAGCCAAGGATTTATGGGAAAAGTTGGGGAAGTTGTATCAGTCTAAGTCCCTGGTAAATAAACTATTCCTGAGAAAGAAGCTGTATAACTTGAGGATGAGAGATGGAGACTCGGTGGCAGATCATTTGAACGCATTCAATACTATAGTAAGTCAGTTAGTATCTATTGATATTAAAATTTCAAATGAAGATAAATGTATCAGTTTGTTGTGTTCTTTACCAGACTCGTGGGATAGTCTGGTTGTGGCCATAGGTAGTAATACAACTTCTTTTAAGTTTGAAGAAGTGGTCTCATCCTTGTTGTCGGAGGAGATGAGATGAAATAATATGGAAGGACATAGCACAGACACATTATTTGCAAGAGGATGTTCCCAGGAAAGAAATAGATCTAATTTCTCAAGTGGGAGATCTAAGTCTAAGGGTAGATCTAAATCTCCTGGAAAGTTTGTAAGGGTATGTTGGAGGTGTGGAAAAGAAGGGAACTACAAGAAGTAGTGTAGATCCAAAGTTGAGAAAAAGAAGGGATCTAAAGAATCTTCTTCTACAGAAGAAAATACCTCCAAGGAAGAAGGAGGGGATGTGTACTTGGCCTCTTCAAGCACACATGCAGATCATGAGGCATGGTTTATTGACTCTGGTGCATCTTTTCATATGACTCCCCATAGGGAGTGGTTCTGTGAACATGAAAAGTATGATGGAGGTAATGTTTTCTTAGGTAATGATTCGACAACCAAAATCATAGGAAGAGGAAGGGTCAAGTTGAGACTCATAGATGGAAGGATTAGAACACTGCCTGGTGTTCTACACATCCTAGGTATGGACAAAAATTTGATTTATGTAAGAAAAATGGAAGATGCAGGGGTAAAAACAATTTTTGAAAAGGGAACTTGCAGAATGGTTCGAGGAGAAATGGTGTTGATGAAGGGATTTCGGTTTGGAACTCTGTATAAGCTTCTAGGAAGCACTATTAGTGATGGGTGTAATAGTTCCATTGTTCCTGATATTGGAGTTGAAGAAGAAACAACTCCTACAGTATCTGGAGAAAAGGTTATGTTGTGGCATCAAAGACTGGGGCATATCGGAGAGAAGGGTCTTCGACTACTAAATGGTAAAGGTATGGTTGAAGGTATGTCTAACTTATCTCTGGATTTTGATTTTTTTGAACATTGTCTATATGGGAAGCAGAATCGGGTAAGATTCCCTTCTGGTGCAACGAGGGCAGAAGGAATTTTACAACTAGTTCACAATGATGTTTTTGGACCTGTGTCAGTCCCATCATTGGGAAAATCTGTGTACTATGTCTCATTTATAGATGACTTCTCGAGGACAACTTGGATATACTTGCTCAGAAAGAAATCTGAAGTCTTTGACAGGTTTAAAGAGTTTAAGGCTCTTGTTGAGAATCAAAAAGAGAAAAGAATTAAGGTGTTGAGAACAGATAATGGTGGAGAGTTATGCGGGAATGAATTTGAAGAATTATGTAAGAAGTGTGGTATAGCAAGGCAGAAGACTACTCCATATACACCTTAGCAGAATAAATTTGCAGAAATGATGAACAGGACGTTGATGGAAAAAGCAAGGTGCATGCTCAGTGGTGTCGGGTTAGGGCAAGAATTCTGGGCAGAGGCAGTGGGTATTGCATGTTATCTAGTCAACAGATCACCCTCATCAGCGTTGGGTGACAAGACTCCACAAGATGTATGGACTGGTAAAGAACCTTCTCTCACACATCTTAAGGTATTTGGCTGCGATGCATATGTTCATGTTCCAAAGGAAAACATGAGTAAGATGGATAAGAAGGTCGAAAAATGTATCTTTATTGGATATAAAGATGGTCTCAAAGGTTATAATCTTTGGAACCCAAAAACTAAGAAGGTAGTGTATAGCCGAGATGTGGTATTTAGAGAAATGAAGGATGTTGCTAAACAGGAAGTCCTACCAAGTAAGGAAGAACCAGAGAAGATAGAGTTTGATTTAAAGGATGATGAAGCAGACTCTACAGAAGAACATGAATCAGAATAAGAAGATCCTCATACTCCAATATTGAGGAGATCAGATCGAGAAAGAAGGATACCGAAAAGGTATAGCCCATCTGATTTTTGTTCAAATTTTGCTTTGTCTATTACTGATGATGATCCTAGAACTGTCAGGGAGGCAGTGGATTCAGAGGATGGAAATTTCTGGAAAAGGGCCATGGAAGAAGAAATGGCATCTTTGGATAAGAATGAGGCTTGGGATCTAGTGGAGTTTCCAACTGGAAGAAACCCCATTGGCAGCAAATGGGTATTTAAAAAGAAGCTGAATGCAGAAGGAAAAGTGGAGAAATACAAAGCTCGGTTAGTAGCAAAGGGTTATTTCCAAGTTGAGGGAATTGATTTTGGTGAGATTTTTTCTCTTGTTACCAAGTTAACCTCTACAAGATTTTTGTTATCTGTTGCTGCTGCATTTGATTTTGAAGTAGAACAAATGGATGTAAAGAAAACATTCCTGCATGGGGATCTGGAAGAAGAAATATTTATGAAGCAACCAAAAGGTTATGCCATGAAAGGAAAGAAGGAGTTGGTATGCAAGATGAAAAAGTCCTTGTATGGTTTAAAACAATCACCAAGGATGTGGTATCAAAAATTTGATACTTATATGTTGGGACTTGGCTTCATAAGAAGCAAAGAGGATCAATGTGTGTATTCTAAATTAATTGGTGATCATTTGATTTATTTGGTCTTGTATGTGGATGACATGTTGTTGATAGGAAACAACAAGGAGATTATCCAGGATGTGAAAACTCAGTTGTCCTCTAAATTCGACATGAAGGATCTTGGTGCTTCAAATTTCATTTTGGGCATGGAAATTAAAAGATATCAAAAAAGGAGGAAACTCTGGTTAAATCAAAGAAAATATGTTGAGACAATATTGCAGAGGTTTAATATGCAGGAATGTAAACTAGTCAAGGTTCCTATTCCTATTGGTGTAAAGTTATCTGCGGATTAGTGTCCCAAGACACATGAAGAAGAGGAGGACATGTCTCATGTTCCATATGCGAGTGCAGTTGGCAGTTTGATGTATGCAATGGTCTGTACTAGACCGGACATTGCACATGCAGTGGAATGTCTTAGCAGGTATATGTCAAAACCAGGGAAGGAGCATTGGACAACAATAAAAAGGGTTTTCAGATATTTGTGTGGCACTGCTAGCTATGGATTGTGCTACGAAGGAAGACCGGGATTGGACAGAGTGGTTGATATACATGGAATTTTGGATGCATACTGGGATGGAGATTTGGATCATAGGAGATCTACAAGCGGGTATGTTTTTAACCTGTTTGGAGGAGCAATAAGTTGGATGAGCAAAAGACAGGCTATAGTGGCACTTTCAACTACAGAATCTGAATACATGGTAACCACTCATGCAAGTAAGGAAGCAGTATGGTTACAAAGATTGTGTTCAGGTATTGGGTTGGTACAACAAGCTGTAAGGATAGAGTGTGACAATCAGAGTGCAATTTTTCTGGCGAAGAAGCTTGCTTATCATTCAAAGACAAAGCACATTGATGTTCAATATCACTTTGTGAGAGACATGATTGAAGAAAAGAAAGTATCATTGATGAAGGTGGACACTTTGAAGAATGTTGCAGACTCATTAACAAAATCTGTGAGAACTAAGAAGTTCTCTTGGTGTAGAGGATCCATGGGAATTTTTGCCATGGATTTTTGACTATGTAACCTTGTAACCCCATGTGTGCAAATAAAACAACAAGTGGGAGAATGTTGGGTATGTGTTATATTCTTTGCATGAGTAGTAGTGTCTGAGCGTATGCGTCAGGAGCACAGGGGGGTTAGAGGGGGGGCCTCTAGGCCCCCCCCTCAAGGGGTGCAGGGGGGCGGAGCCCCCTGCTCGGGGGTTCGGGGGCAGTGCCCCCGAAAAAAAAAATTATGCCTTGGGAAATGTGACACCTACCTTAGGAAACATGTCATGTATTTAGGTGGTTTTTTCGGCACATGGTTTTTGCCGATGGTTTTCTATTTCCGGTTAAGGAATTAGGGTTTTGGACTAATCCAGGGCATTGGGTTAGGGTTTTGGATGTCTCTTGCTCCTATATGTATATTGTATTGTAAACAATGTAACACAATGTATGAATATAATATATGCTGGTTTTCCCGGTTTGGGTTTCCAGGGGAAAAATCTCTGTGTAATGTTTTCATTTGCCATTGTATCTTTTCTATTCTTTTATAAATATCTGTTTACAGTAGACATTTTACAAGGTTAGAATTTACAGTTAGCAGGTATTCATGTAGTAAGTTAGGTTGTAACCTGTATAACTGATGGAGAAGTGATAGAAGATGTCGAAGAAGTAGGGTTGAGAGATATAGAATGAGTTACTTGAGGATTAATATAAGCTATAGACATGGAAAGGGAAGAAAGCTCAGCAGACTGTTGGAAATAGGCTTTATACAAATCTTGGTCAAGGTTTGATGCTAGATCTTGTAATTTCTCGAAATCTTGGAGGATCTGTTGATCAAAATCTATTCCAGTAGAGAGTCTTTCTAGGGTTCTAGGTTGGAGGATGGCTTGATCTACTACTGTTTCAACTGCAAAGCTATCAGATTTGGTTCTAAAAAGGTTATGCTCAAAAGGTAGATCAAACTCGATGTCTTGGATTGTGACAATATTCTATGGAAGAGAAGTGGCCCTAGGAAGAGGACTACTGCTCCCTTGACTTTATGTTGTGCTTATTTTTCTGATTAATTTTTCTAGATTATCTACTATTGTTACAGGTTCTGGATCAGGGTGAGATCTAGTATGAATTGTTTTTGGAGCCAGAACTTAAACTTTTAGAAACCTAATTAATTATTTACAAATTTTAACAACCTATGAACATTTATCTCTTGAAATTTTAGATCTTAGATTGTTCAGAAATAAAGTTTTCTTATCTAGGGAAGACAATTCATAAAGTTGGAAAATTTGTTCAGTCTCCAGTATGGTCGCCACTATGTTATCACTCTGCAATTCCCAGAGGTTTTCAAGGGTAGAAGAAATTGACAGAGGTAACTATCAAAACTACTTTTGAAACTGGGACCTAGCCCTACCAGTTTCAAAGAGGGATCTCTCTGTACGATTTAGACTTGTTTAGATTTTAAATTTTAGGCTAGTTATGATAGTCCGAATTTGTTTGTTTGTTTGTAAAAGTTGGTTGAAGGAATGCATTAAATTTCCATTGGGCTATGGGGTCTGTATTAAAGATCAGAATCAGATTCATCTTTTTACAAGGTTTATTCATAGGGCAGTTTAGTAAAAATATTGGATCTATTGAGTTTAAATGAGATGGATAAGACAGAAAAGATGAGAAATCCACCAAGCAAAGGAGCAATTAAGAATTCCCTTGCTCAATATCAGATGAAAAACATCTAGACCATTAAAAGACCAGAAACAGAGTATGCAAGATAAATTATGTTCTATTGACTTCCTTTTAATGATTAGAATCTGAAATATATAAATGATCACTAAGAATAAGAAAACATTTAACAAAGAAGGAGAGACATCACCAACAATATGACATAATAATCTTATGAATAACATGTTTTATTACTGGTCGATCCTTTTGAAAATATTACACAATAGCTCCTAGGTGCAAAAATCAACCCTCAATACTTCTAAGGAAGAAGTATTTATACAATATTTTACCTCTAAGCCTATCATAAATGACTAGGATATTATGGAGGAAAAATCTAACTAACTAGATCTTAGATTACAAAATATAGGAATTTTGTTTCTCTATTCGGATCCTTGGCACTGATTTTGTGGAAGTAGTTGATGATTCATCACTTTGACTTGACTGTCTGCTCCATGATGACTCGAAACTCCCAATCACTTTTACTCAGGTAAAGAACATAATTCTTCACATCTCTTTTTACTAGGGATGGAAACCTTGAGTAACTTTCTATATATCTCATCCATCTCGGTATACTTGGAAAAAGTGGGCTTTGTGAGGAAAATATGCTTTATCTCATATTGGATGCTCAGGTCCAACTGTAATGTTTCTAAGAAATATTTTCCTATAATACTTCCATGTATACCTGCAAACTGGAACCATCCTTTGCCACTGTATTGATCTTTTTCTTGTAATATGATAGAGTCATTAGCTTTTCATTGAGTACTAGCAGTCCAGGGAGACCTTTCTTGTGTAGTACTTCAATATTGCTGAAAAATATTTAAACTCCAATGTCCATCACCTGAACCTTCTCCTCTAGTTGCACCATCAATCCTTTCTTGGTCAATACCTTATGGACTTCAAGGATGGTCTATGTGATGTCTTCAATCTCCATTGCTTCCAACTCCTTCTTGTTCTTGGATTTTAGGGACCTGATGAGCTCAGTGGCCTCTGTAGGTCTTTCTCCTAGCTCTTCTCTTATTTTTTCAATTGATTATTTGGACTTCTGTACCAGTTCATGTTGTTCAAATATAATTTGTATGAATGGACATATTTCTAACAAAGACTTGTTGATATCCATCCAAATGTTTTCCTTGGCCTCAGATAAGGTCTTGGCCATGACAGTATCCTTCTGCAGTTTTTGTAGTTGTTGATTGAGTCTATGAGATTTGTGCATTTCTGCATTATAGTTGGACTGGAACATAGACTTCATGTCTTGGAGGCTTTTTATCTCTTCTTGCAAATTTATGATCTCCTCCCCTTGAAGGGACATGTCTTCCATAGACTTCACTAGCTTCTCAGAAGCATCTGGAACTTGCATTGGGATGGTTGATGGAATCTCTATTGTTATAGTTTTGTTTTTGTACTGAATCCTGTTAGAGGGACTGCCTCCAGTGGAATAACAAGCATCTGCACACTTTGTTCTTTCTCTTTGACCAATTTTTCCAACTCAGCCTCCATCTCTCTTATCTGTGCATTATGCTCCATGATCAGCTTTAGCATATCCTCTTTGTGGCCTTCACTTTCAGCGATCTCCTCTGCTTGTGAATCCTCAAAGGCTTGAAGCTTTAGTTTTTTTCTCAAGGATATTATATCATCATTTTTCTTCTTCAACAATTATTCATTTGCTTTGACATTCGATGGGTCATATACAATCTTTAGCACCAACTCTTATAAGGACTTGATCTTATTGTCCTTGGCCAAAGATGATATCTTCTCCAGCTTCAATTGGGATTGTACGTTATTCATAGATACCTGCAATTTCGAAGCAGTCAATGAGGTGCTTGTTAGAGTGGAGAATATCATCTCCCATGTTTTCTTGTGCATGTCCATTTGGTCCACTGGATGGACCTCCTTCACATCAAACTCAAAAGAAGTTTTCTTGTAGTCAATTGTTATCTTGGGATGAGGGACTTGTTCTTGTAGGAATTCCATTTCCATTCTTCCCTTCTCTATTTCAAATGTTTTCAGTAGTCTATGTTGGGCAGTAGAAGTTTGCTTCCAAAACTAGGCATATGTGTTGCTATTTAAGAGTTCATTCCTCTTCTTGATCTGTTTGTATTTGTCAAAGATATTTGACCCTATTGGATCATGAGAGGACTCGGTTGATAGATTTGTGTTTGTTTGTTTTTTGGATGAATATGTAGACGCTATGAACTGACTGCCTGAGAATTTTGAGGAATGTGGTCCCTCCATGACTATGGTGGACTATGTTTCTCCTTCTTTAAGCATGTCTGGTGTGTGACTAGTTTTATCCCTCTTCCTGTAAACTTGAAAATCTTCAGCTGACACCTCTGTGACTGAAGGGGAAACCTATTTCCTTGCTCATGTTTATGTTTGTACTTGAGGAGTGTTTGTATGTGAAGTAGTGACAGAAGGAGTTTGTTCTTCTATTTCAAGCAATGTATTTTCTTTCCACTTTGTCTGATTCATATACTTTTATACTTCAGGCTTGTGTACATGAGCATAAGGAGTGCTCTTATGTTTGAAACTGAGTTATGATATGACACAAAATGGGTCATAATACCATGTGAATCTTCGACTAAAGTTCATTTATTTCAATAGGTTGTCATCCTCTTCTCCTGCAGCTCTGTTGTTGCATATGAAAGAACCAATTTGGCTCTTGATTCTGAGTTGATGTTTCTTCTTAACTGATAAAAAATGGATGTCATCATAGTTTACCGTATGCATGATATATTCCAATGTAAAGATCCCAAAAGGGATATATTTCGAGAGTCTGTATGGTGGAAATTCACATCCATATACTATGATTTCAGTATGGTTCTAGTACATATATCAATCTCCTGTCTTGGCCAAGTCAGAGAGGTGAAAATTTCTCTGTACTTTTTCATTAATTGTTGTCTCTATTCTGTTGTTGAGCATGCAAACCACTGGATGATAAAACTGATCAATGAAATCTTTAAAGTTGAACTCAGTGGAATTTTTCCTCACTAGTGAGGCCTATGAAGTCACCAATTGGGGGTTTTCTTCCTCATCCAATTTCTAGAGAGCACATGAGAATATGTTTGATTGAAAGGATAGGAATATGTACACCAGCACTAAGGAATACTTGAACATTCCTTCTGTTGATAATTTGAAAAACTTCTTATGTATGTTCTCAGCCAAAAACTGACTGAAATCAAACTGGATTGTGGCTTTTTCTTCTGTGGAGAAAATGGACAGAAAACCTAAGATAGGTCCATCTAAACATTCATCCGAAAAATATCCTAATAGGTAACACAGGGTAGAAATAATTTGGTTTTCCCTGAAAAAGAAGATGGAATATGGATAGGGAGGGTTTTTCTTAGGCAATTGGGCATCTTCTGGTAGGAAGATTTTGAAAATTAGGGCTCTTTGGGGGAAGGAGATTTTTTGATAGAGATCATTCAGGACTTCGACAGAGAACAAACTTGTAGAGTCAATTCTGGGGATCTATAACATTTGATTGATCGATTCAGGGGTAATGGTGAACAGGGTTTCACCAGACGAAGATACGATGGCCCTTTGGCCAGGAAGATAATTAGCTTGACACTTAAGGGAAAATTTTGAGAAATGGAAGGTCTGGGGAAACATGTACAAGGGAAAATTGGACTACCAAAGTCAAATTTCATCACTTTGATCTAACAAAATGTCCTTTATCCATAAGTGTAATTCAAAGAAGTCGAATTCACACTTCGGATCTATAATTTTGTAGTCTTTGTCTGCTAGCAAAACACGTTCCAGGTCAACGGGAGGGGGAAGAAATGGATTTTCAGACATTTCAATGGATTTGGATTTGGGATCCATGGATAAAAGAGATCTAAAATTGAAATAATGGATGACTGTAGTTACCCAGATTAATTGTGTCTATCGACAGCGTATCTTGGTGGCAGTTGGCTCGAAAACTGGATTTGGCGCAGTGTCGACAGTGTATGGATCTGCAAATAGTGTAGCAATGGTGAATAAACAGTGTTAAACAGTGCAGGGAGGTGTTCGTTATGGCGTAGGATGGTGACTGGATGAATAACGATCACGGGGAAGGCATTGATTGGTCAACGGGTATGTGGGGTGTGACGTGTGACAGGAGTTAGTGGGGTATGTGTTAGAAAAACAAGACCACGGAGAAATAAAATAAAACAAAACACAAAAGATACACAATAAAAGAGAGACACAGATTTATGTGGTTCACCTAGTGTGGGCTACGTCCACCAGAGAAATTGTCAGGTCCTTCCTTTATTATTATC
>JASDQU010104365.1:72525-134810 GCA_032191745.1 Picea mariana | reverse complement strand
TTTCAGATAATAAGCCTCTTCAAGGAGGAAACCTCCTTTTACCCCACTTAAATGTTCAAGTACAAGATGATTCAAAATGAAAATGTCTCCTTGGTATATATAGGAGACTAGGAGGTATAATTACAACTAATGGCCTAAAGCCGACATAAATAAAATAACATTACTAATATAATATTCCCCAATTAAGGGGTAATGGGCCAATATTAGGGCTTAACACCACCCCTGTTTCCTTCAACCTAAAGATCAAATGGGTTGGATCCATTGGTGACGAGGAAGGAGTTTTGCACTAATGGACAATTTTCAAATCCCATGAGATAATTTTGTCGAGCAAAGGGGGTAACTTGAGGTAGTGGTTGAATGTGTGGTCACACCGACATATATTATGTTAAATGATATTTTGACCTATGCACACACAAGTGGATCAAATCTTTCCTCCATGTCCTTTAATTTATAAAAATCCCCAAGGGTTAGCTCAATCATTTGAACCATCCACCCAAATCACGTTGCCAATGGGGAGGCTACAGGTCACAAATCCAAATCTAGTTATGTCACTCAAGGCTACTAGCACTATGTTGGTTAGTTTTTGATCCTTCCTCCAACTAGTCATTCTCAAGAAGCTCATGGGATCTGGCAAGGTTTTCCTTGGAAAAAAATAATCACAACTAGTAATTATATGAATATAGAGAAAATAAAAAAATACCAACAATGCCTTGACAAGTAGAGTATTTCAATAGCCTTGAGGGTTAGGTCAAGTGTTCATGAGAAAAAATGTGAGATATCTCTCCCAAATTTTGGGAGGTTATGGGTTTGACTCCCTTGATTCCCTCAGGAATAGGCTTCATAATCAAGGCCAACAATTTACCTTGTTTACCATCCATTGTTAAGCCCTAATATTGGCTCATTACCCCTTAATTGGGGCATATTATATTAGTAATGTTATTTTATCTATGTAGGATTTAGGCCATTAGTTGTAATTATATCTCCTAGTCTCCTATATATACCAAGGAGACATTTTCATTTTGAATCATCTTGTACTTGGACATTTAAGTGGGGTAAAAGGAGGTTGCCCCCTCGAAGAGGCTTATTATCTGAAATTATCTCTTTTTCAAGGCATTGAGTACTTTTCCTGAGGTTTTTCTATGCTATATTGATGTTTGGTTCTTAACATATGGTATTAGAGCTCAAGGTCTTGGGTTTCGCTGCTACATCTGAGACACCGTGGAATTTTCACTATAACTTTTTTTCTACAACATTTCAGAAGGAATGGATTGGAAGATATTTAGTATACAGATCAAGGTACGTTGGGTTCAAAATTCATCTCTTGAGGCCTTATACTTTTGGAGGTACAACCTATACAAGATAGGGTTCTGGAATCATCCTGAAATGAGTCATTGCGGAATTTTCTCTATAAAAAAATTTCTGTAATGTTTCAGACCCTGAAATCTAGAGGACATTTACAAAACTTAGTAAGGTATCTGTGGTAAAAATTTCAGCTTCTAGGTCATATTAAAGTTTTATATACACCTTGTGTAAGATAGGGTATCTGACTAGTCCTATTGACTAGTCTTATAAAGGTGTTCCAGGTAAAACAATCATAACTTGTTGCTAGAGTATC
Source organism: Picea mariana (assembly GCA_032191745.1). Classification (NCBI taxonomy): domain Eukaryota; kingdom Viridiplantae; phylum Streptophyta; class Pinopsida; order Pinales; family Pinaceae; genus Picea; species Picea mariana. Next base: position 133,195 of record JASDQU010104365.1, on the reverse strand, counting down.
CAAATTGAGTGGGACTGGTTTCATTGGATCGTGGACAGTCTGTAGTATTTTGGGTGCGAGTTTTAGAATTTGAAATCAATTAGTTTTTCATCATGGTGATTGTTGATAGACTGACCAAGTATGCACACTTTTGTGCACTCTCTCATCCCTTCAAAGCTAGTATAGTTGCCACCGCATTCATGGAGACTATTCAAAAGCTACATGGCAACCCAAAGATTATTGTAAGTGACAGAGATCCCATCTTCACTGGACATTTTTGGATAGAATTATTTTCTTGTTTGGGTACTCAATTGGCTCATAGCTCATCCTATCATCCTCAATCTGATGGACAAACCGAGATAGTGAACAAATGTCTGGAAAGCTAACATAGTTTGGAAAACTAGATCATTTCAATGTGAACATTCATATTGTATACATAGTTTGGAAAACTTTTGTACTAGCCTTTTCTCTTATTGGGAATTGATTGGTTTGGAGGATAACAATGGGAAAAGGGTAAGAAACGAAATTGATCCTTGGTTGGGAATTGGAGATGATTTAAAGTCATCTAAAAACATGATTATTTTAGTTGAAGGAAAAGGTATATATAGTTTGTCTCAGACAACCTCACTAGAGCACACTACTATATGGCAACAAGAATGGAAGGATGCATTATAACATCTAGGCTTTGAAAAAGAGTAGTTGTATAATTACACAACAAATCTTAAGGTGAGTCATGTTTGTTATCATAGGTAGAGGATAAGCTAGTATGGTATAAGAATCATGCTATGGGGATCTATACACTGAGACTAGGTTACATATCCATGCTTGTTCAAGAAAATCCCAATGATATTCACAGGTGTAGAAGCCACTAAGGAAGATTGGATTACATTTAAAATCAAGTGTTTTTATGTGGATGGTTGTTATGAAAAAAACCCTAACATGGGAAGTATCATAGAAAAGGAATAAACAAGGTCTAAGTAGATGTACTTTATGTAAGGAGGAGGTGGAGACTATAATAAATCCACTTGTATCCTAGTCATATACTAGTAAGGCCTGGGAAAAATGGATATCTTGTTAGGAGAAAGGGATAACTGCCATGAGGAGACAATTGTAGACTGTTTCAAGAACTATATATGGAAGCTATACTTAAACAAGTATAAAATCCATTTGATTGTATCATGGGGTACATGGATAGCTATGAATGTGATCTAGATGGATGTCAGTGGCCTCCCACCTATTCCAACTAGCTCATTTCGGTAGTTTTCCAATTTGGCAGTTTTTTTCCCTAGTTTTCAAGTCCCTAACTTGCGGGGCCATTTTGAGGCCCTAAACAATGTTTTTTAGGGCCCGCCACAGTCAAAATGACCTTTGATAAATAGAAGAAAAATGTGTATTCCTCAGATAGACCTTCCCAATGGGCTATCGTGCGACTAAAACGAAGATCGTAAGCAAAAGTTATGACCCCAGGAAGTTGATGTACTAACTTACCCAAACAGGGCCCACATGACTTTTGGCGCTTCATCTCCTAGGGTTAGGTTTTTTGGACGTCTAGGGTTTTTGACATTCCTGTTTATTGTAAAAATGCCTTCACAGACTCATTGTAATCATATTCTTTCTAATGAGCGCATCCATCACATCTCTTCTCAGAGATAAGCCACCACCATTCTAGCAAGCTTGTTTCCGCTGCATTTTACAATTTCAACTTATTTCCTTATTGAATAGAAACCAACTTTACTGTATATATGTTATTCTATGTTAAACATCTTTTGATAATAATCTGTATTCATTTCATTCTACAAATATATTCTGGATCGGTGGTATAGTCTTCTCCTTGTCATTCTTAATGCATGTCCCTAATGAGGTCAGGGTACAAAGAATTGGGTCTTGAGCTGGTTTCTATTAAGGAAACAATCTCTCGCATGCCCAAACAACCTCTCATGGCAGAAGAAAAGAAAGATGATGAGATAGGAGATCCATTCAAAATGTTTCTTGAGGAATCCCTCACACAAAAGAGGAATGAGATGATGGATAGTTTTGCGCAAATCCTTCGACGACTACCAACAAGTGACACATCTTCCTCAAACGGAGGTGTCGCCCCATTCAAGGTACAAATCAAATTCGATATTCCTATATTTGAAGGTCAGATAGACATAGATGCAGTAGAAAAATGGTTGAATCTGATGGAAGGGTATTTCTCTATCCATAACTTCTCGAATAGAGAAACGATTACTTTTGCGCTCCTCAAAGTTGTCACCCATGTCCAAGATTGGTGGGAAACTTTCCGTGAGAAAAAGGAAACAAAGGAACCCTCATTATTTATAGTCACAGTCACCTGGGAGTCCTTCAGGGATGCTATTAAGGAACAATACTACCCTGTTGGAAGTTATGACTACTTGTAGACAAAATGGACCATGCTACGACAAGAAAGAGACCAAGCGGTGACCAAGTTCACAATAATCTTCCATACCTTGTGAACCAAGATGGGTATCAAATATTATGAGCGACATATAGTGATCAAGTATCGCGACGATTTGCATAGATACATCCAGGTCAAAATGAATTTTTTGGACATCTCATGCTTGGGGGCGACCTACCGATATGCCGTCAAAATCGAGTAGAAGCTCAAACAAAAGATGTGGAAATTTGGGCCTAGGAACCCCTCACAGCAAAGGCCAGGAAAGGGCAGCCCCAACATAGAGAACAAAGGACAGAGCAAATACGTATAGCGTCAGGAAAACTATTCCAAGCCACAAGCAAAGAAGGACACTAGAAAGACAAATAAAGATATCGGGAAGTCGTGCGACTTCCATAAGAGCCCCTGGAATAACACTGTTGATTTTCGCTCGAAGCAGTCATTGGTGGTTGAGGTGAAAGCCTCTAAATCAGATGTGTGTTCTGAATCTGAGTCAGAACTAGAAAGGGAGAAATAGATCATTGACACAGAACCTAGTGCTACTGTTTCTACCACCAAGCTCCATCTCGGTGAACCAGACGAGCTAAAGGAAGGCGAGCACCTTTTTCATTCACATATGTGGGTGAAGGGTACCCCGCTACACTTCATCATTGATAGTGGTAGCCAGAAGAACCTCATCTCAGCAGAGGTTGTCAAGCAACTCGCCCTACTGACAACGTCTCACCTGCATCCCTACACCATCGTATGGCTTCACCAAGGAAGCGACATCAATGTCAACCAACAATGTCGCCTGCCATACAACATCAATCCCTTCAAAGACGAGGTATTGTGTGATGTTTCCCATCTCGAAGTTTGTAATGTTATTTTTTACCAACCATATTTATGGAAATTTCATGATGTATATGAGTTTAGGCCTCAAAGTGTTATTATTACTTTGAACACGAAATTGTACAGGATACTCGAGGCAGTCCCACCCAATGCTATTTCCTTGATCTCTTCCAAACAATGCAGAAAGGTCATCTCTCAGACAAGGAAGTTTGTCTTCTTCGTGATTCTCTCTCAGAATGAGAGAAATAAAAAAACCACATTTAGGGTCTCCATGACTGACCTCTCCACATAGCAGAAGCAAGTGGATAAGGTCGTGGAAGAATACTCATATATATTCTCCTCACCTATCGGGGTACCTCAGCAATGTCAGGTCAAGCACCCCATCGATCTGACCCCCGACGCACCATTTCCCAATGGGCCAATATACTGCCACTCTCTGTTAGAGAATGAGGAGATCAAGTGATAGATCCAAGAACTGCTCCAAAAGGGGCACATCCTTCCATATCATCACCTTGCGGGAGCCCAATCATGCTGGTACAAAAGAAAGATGGAACCCGAAGACTCTGCATTGATTATCGGGCCTTGAATAAAATCATAGTCAGAAACCAGTACATGATTCCCCAAATTGACGACCTCCTTGATCATCTCATGGGGGCCAAATGCATTTGTAAGATTGATATGAAGTCTGGCTACCACCAGGTCCCGATAGAACAAAAAGATATATGGAAGATCGCCTTCAAGTCAAATGAAGGTATTTTTGAATGGTTGTTCATGCCCTTTGGTTTGACAAATCCTCCAACCACTTTCATGAGGATGATGGACGATATCCTATGACCATTCACCAATACTTTTGCAGTGGTGTATCTGGATGACATCCTCATTTACAACAAGATTTGGGCAGAACACTTGCAGCATATTCAACAGGTTCTGCACACCCTACGACAATACCGAATCTACTCCAACTTGGAAAAAGTATCCTTTGGCATGGACATGGTTAATTACTTGGGCTACATCATTGATCAACATGGCGTACATGTGGATCCAACCAAAATCCAAGTCATCTGTGACTGGCTAGTCCCAACCACACTCACTAAGCTTCGAAGCTTCTTGGGCCTTGCCAATTTCTATTGTAGGTTCATGTTGGGATTCTCCCATGTTGCATGGGACCTCATCCAAGTAACCAGGGGTGGTGGTAAGGTGAAATTTGTGTGGGGCTGGTCCCAAAAAAAAGCGTTCGATGATTTTAAGCAATGCTTGTGCTCAATCCCAATACTTTCACTACTGGACCTGCAACAACCCTTTGAGATCGAGACAGATGCTTCAAACTATGTTGTGGATGTCATTCTCACTTAGCACGACCACCCCATGGACTATCATAGTGAGGCACTATCAGATGTTGTCTATAAGTACCCTACTTATGACAAAGAAATGTATTCCATTGTGAAAACCTTCCGCTAGTGGAGAAATTACATTCTTGGGAAGGAGACAATCATCCACACTGATCATAAGCCATTGCAGTTCATGCAGACACAAAGAAAATTTTAGAATGACTGCCATCAGAAGTGGTCCATGTAATTTCAACAATTCCACCTCAACATCAAGTATAAAATGAGAAGCACCAACCACACCGCTAGTCGCGACAATCACCACGGTGCTAGACTCTTGCAGCCATGAGACCTCTGGATGGCCCCCATTATATGAGACAAACCTGGACTTTGCCACCCCCCACCAAATGTTGGGTGGAAATGTAGTTGTCATTAATTTCCATCTTTAGGATGGACTGCTGTTTCATCTGAGTCATATCTACATTCCATCAAGTGAGTGAGCGAAGCTGATCTGGGAAGCCCAATATAGTCGGTTGGCATGAAACTTCAACGTTGAAAATATAGTGGCAATGCTGCAGAAACATTTCTACTGGCCGAAACTTCGACATGAGGTCAACAAGTATATCAGGTCCTACACTGCCTGTGCAATTGCCAAACCGACCACTAAGAAATAGGGCCTATACACCCCTTTTCCTACTCCTGACAAGCCATGGGAATCCATCTCAATGGACTACATGTCGGGCCTCCCTTCCACCAAGCGGGGCAATGACTATGATTTTGTGGTTGTGGATCACTTTTCTAAGATGGCGATTCTGGACACTTGCAATAAGAGCATCATAGTAGAGGCGATTCTTCTTTGAATGAGCCTGGGTAAATTTTGGAATCCCACAAACCATTATCTTAGATCAGGACATTCGATTTCTCAACACATCCTGGTCAAGCCTCTGGTCACTGCTGGACACCAATCTCACCAAATCCACGACCTTCCACCCCCAGATAGATGGTCAAATCGAGGTCGCAAATCAAATGATCGTGCATATCCTACACATGTATAATTCCAAGCTACCTCACACATGGGATGAGATTCTCCCCTATGTTCAACATAGATACAACCAAGCCCATCATAGCTCAACCAACCACAACCCCTTTCAGGTGGGATTGGGATTCCAACCATTTGGTCACATAGATGTTGCACTACCTCTTGCTGTCACCTCAACTGACTCATCTCCTGCTCCAACTAAAGTTGAAAATTTCACTTGGTTCATTGAGTGGATCCAACACATTCGCCAATAGGTTCAATATATTCTACAGAGGTCCAATGACATGCACAAGCAACACCATGATCAACACCGGGTGCCACATAAGTTTCAGGTGGGAGAAAAAGTTTGGTTGCACTTGTAGAAAGAGCGACTTATAGGACCCCATTGGATGCTTTGTCCACTCCGTTATGGGTCGTACACCATCACCAAGGCTATGGGTGATAATTCTTTCGATCTCAACATTCGTCCTTTCCTTGGCTTGCACCCATTGTTCAACGTGGATATCCTTCAACTATATTTCCCACCATTATTGGACACCTCAAAGATAACAGAACAACTGAAACCAACATATCTCAACCCCGACTACATACAACAGGCATTTGGTGATTAGATTGTGGAGAAATAGATCAAGGGCACTCGCCAACAAAGGATCTGACTTTATCGAGTTGTCAAAGTAGGGCAACTTCTGCACCAAGGCAAGTGGCTCACCCATTGCCAAATTCAGAAAAAAATTCCTCATCTGATGGGGGAACTCAATGCAATGTAGACCATTGCTTCCTAAGGGGGGAGGATTGATCCAGATGGATGTCAGTGGCCTCCCACCTATTCCAACTAGCTCATTTTGGAAATTAATTTCTAGGTTGGCAATTTTTTCCCTAGTTTTTGGATCCCTGACTTGCAAGGCCGTTTTGAGGCCCTAAACAACGTTTTTTAGGGATCTCCACAGTCAAAATGACCTATTATAGATAGTGAGAAAATGTGTAGTCCTCGGATAGACGTTTCTAAAGGGATATCGTGTGCCTAAAACGAAGATCATATGCAAAAGTTACGACCATGGGAAGTTGATGTACTAACTTACCCAAATGGGTCCCACATGACTTTTGGCGCTTCATCTCCTAGGGTTATGTTTTTCGGATGTCTAGGATTTTTGACATTCATGTTTATTGTAAAAAGGCATTCAGAGCCTCATTGTAATCATGTTCTTGTGAATGAGCGTAGCCGTCACATCTCTTCTCATAGATAAGCTGCCACCATTCTAGCAAGCTTGTTTCTGCTGCATTTTACAGTTTCAACTTATTTCCTTATTGAATAGAAACCAATTTTACTGTATGTCTGTTATTTTGTGTTAAGCATATTTTGATAATAATATGTATTCATTTCATTCTACAAATATATTCTAGATTAGAATGCAAACATCTTTGAGGATATATTCATACCTTATTTCCCATGTGCTCAAGATAGGTCTAATTTTGCAATCTATAAATCCATTCCAAATGTCAATCCTTAGAGATAGATATCTCATTAACCCATTGATTAGTCAAAGGCACAACAGTATTTCGATGGCACTAACCAAGGCACACCACCTAGTTGTGGGGCAATGGAAATTATCTTCAGAAATGATTCTCATTCCATTAGTTTTATGGTTGTCCTAATAAGGGGATCAAACAATTATGTAGACCTCCTTGCTTTAAATTTCTCTTAAAATTGGCTATAGAGAAAGGTGTGCCCGAAAATTTAGGTTTTTGGAGATTCTTTGGTGGTAATAAATTGGATGGNTGGTTCTGTGTCCTATATTTGAGGAGGTGAAAAGATCTTATATGTTTTTAACTCAATATGCTTTTCTCATGTCTATAGACAACTCAAAAATTAATCTTATTCTCTCTCAAAATAAAGCCTCTGGTTAAGTATTGGTACCTATTCATGGAGGGAATCAAAGGATTGTATTGTTTTTTAGGGAAACAACCTTTTTATTCTTGATTGAGGATTAATACTTTTATGTAGTTTAAGAGATTTTAATCAGATCTATTATTTCTATTTTTCTTCTTGTTTCTTGAGGTTATATGCTAAGCTATAAGATTTTAGACATTTTGTTAATTTTTTTTGTATCTATTCTCTTGATCAACAAGGATATTCTATGTATATTTTTGAAGGAACTTGGGTAAATAATACTTGGTTGCAATATTTTTTATACCATTTATAAAATGGTATGATATATTTTTAATATGTATTAGATGAACTATAAATTTTAGATAAAGACCTAGTATGAGAAGACTAAAAATATAGTTTTTGGGGTGTTTATCAGAGAATTAATCCATAGTTTTTTTTTTCTTTTTTGGTGACGGGTGGAATTAACAACTAGTTAGGCACGTACTCGCATGACACATGGTCATGTTATCTGACTACTACCACTACAACCTCTAGGTGTTTCCACGAGGCCTTATATGTTGCAGACAAGGTAAATCAGGGTTTCGAACCCTGACTTCACATAAGGGAGTGCCTTAACAGTACACTCCATCATCGTCTGTCCTACACCCTGGGGGAGGTTTTTCTTGAAATGTTATATACATACACATAATGTAATTTATTTTCATTTTGAATAGAATTTATGATTTTTTTCTAATATCTTTTTCTTGAGGAAAAAAAAACTTTATATTCCATATTAGAATATACATTTTACCATTTTTTTAAAAGGAATGAACCATGTTTTAGATTATTAGTCTAATCTTTAGAACTTCTCTTCAACTATAGAAACTATTTGATGAATCTATAATTACAAAAATATCAACAAGGATAAAAAAAAATACCATATTCCTTTTATTCTTATAGATTTTGAAATGACCTATGCTAGTTGTTTCACTTCTCGAGGCTTGCTTCATTACTAGAAAAGTAAAAATGAAAATCCAAGAACAAAGACTACAACAAGAAATATATTTTCTCCTGAAGTTGACCTTACAAAAATTCTTAAGAGATAAAGGATCCCTCCTTTAATGACAAGTCTTCCTTTGAGAGAGTGTCATCCCTAGAGTTTAATTATCTATATATATGGGAGAACGAGGACTACACGAATTAGAGGAGGAAAGAACAAATATGGATAAAAAAGGATTGAAGTCACTCCGACTGTACCTGTGATTTATTGTTTTCCTAGTCAATTGTCACCTTTGAATTTCCCAATACCTGGGTTATTTTCATATTTAATTTTTTTTCCATGAACAACAACATCCACATTACTGTGAACTCCATCCTCATGTTTGTGCCAAGCCCAAGAGTGTATCTGACCTAGAAGAGATTCTTATTGGTTATATGAAGAACCACTCCAATCCCACACTAGGGGAGATGACCATGTTAGGAAATGAAAGACACTTCCACACTAATCCTAGCAGAGGAGAAGAAGAATTTAATAAGGAACGCAAATGACACAAGAAATCACATAGTACACCGAGATTTTACCCCGGAAACCCTTAACCGGGAAAAACAACATTCCTTTGAGCATTATTCTCTCTTATTTTCTTATTCAATTTGAATAAAAGGTTACATGTCTAACCTTGGTCCACACCTAAGACACAATTGAAATCATACCCTCTTTCATGTGCAAGAACAACCCTGTAACCAATTTGGCTTACATATGCATGACCAACAACCTACATTTACACATGCATTAACCTGCATTCTAAGATTACACCATTAGCCTTTACGACCTTACAACACGCCTCTTTATAGGATTTAGAATAGAAAAATCCCTAAAAATTGGCACCAAAATAATAGTTACAAATCCATGCATATCATTGGCTACAAATCCCACAAAACCCCAGATTCTGTTACAGTTGATTCCATGTGGGGTTTATCAGTTGACTAATAGTATTCCTTCATTCGGCATGTAGTCGGTTGTCTCACGTCTGTGCTTCAACCTCTTTTCAGTTGAATTGTCTTTGATATCTTCGACTTCGACTTTACCCGGTTGACTTCCTCGACCTTCGTCTTGTTGTCGATCTATCTCTACTTTGACCTACTATCGATCCACTTTGACCTTCGACTGTTGGTTGATTTACCTTGACTGGAATTGTACTGCAAAGAGTATAACAAACCAACATTCTCCCACTTATTGTCTTCTTTGTTGAAACATGAGATTCTTGAAATTTCGTTCACCAACCCAGGGCATCAATTCCCATTGCCTCTCCGCACCAAGAGAGATTCACATCACTCATAGACTTTTTCAACGAGTCTGCTATGTTTTCCAAAATGTCTAATTTCTCCAGTGGCACCTTGTTACTTTCCACCATATCTCTTACAAAATGGTATTGTACATCAATTTTCTTCGTCTTTGAATGATAAGCATTATTCTTAACCAAAAATATTGTGCTTTGATTGTCGTAACTTACCTTCACAACTCTCTGCTCAAACTTGATTTCTGAGCACAACCTTTGCAGTCATACAACTTCTTTTCTTCCATGAGTGGCCGCCATGTATTCATCTTCTGTTGTTGACAAGGCTACAACCACTTGTCACTTACTCATCCAACTTATTGCTCCACTGAATATCTTTAATACATATCTATTGTTTGACCTCCGTTGATCCATATCTCTAGCCCAGTCGACGTCGACAAAGCCATGTACATCTAATTTACCACTGTCACCTCCAATTTTTCCTTTGTAGCATATAACATAGTCCTTTGTGACACAAAAATTCTTGAATACTCTCTTGACAATTGATCCAAAAAGGATCCGGAGAAGAATAAGGTTAACTTAGAATTTGCAGAAGCACCTCAGGAAGCTTAGAATGGCCTCAGCAGACAGAGAAAGGGTAAAAATTCAAAGTCCTCAAAACTCAATGAAATTGGCATCATCGCAAAGAGCATGTCACAATATTTCCAACGACATAGATGACTCATCAAACGAAGTTACGGATCAAAATATATTCACAATCAAAGTTTTAGTCAACCTAGAACAGTCAGCAGGGATGAGTCAACATTCATACTGCTGACGTCAGCATCAGTACGAATGATGTCATCGTCTATATAGAGTACGTGGCACATTCATAGGATGACATGTGTCATGCTGACATCAACATGATGATGTGGCAGCTCCAGAGGTAGCCACAGGTCACTCGATTTTGGACTTTTTCGGTCAGTTCATGGACCAATGGGAAAGTGCCAGGTGGCAGTCTGTACAACCATGTGGCATACCGTATAGCCACCCAGTAGGATGATGTGGCAGAGGTGACGTGGCATATCCGTGCAATAAGGTGATGCGGCCAATGAATGGCCACCATGTGGCCTAGTCATGGGTTGCCACGGGTTAGCGAACAAATTCCCAAGGACGCCCAATAACTGAAATTCATAATTAAGAAAGGGTTTGGCTGGCGCCAACCCCTAGTCTGCCAAATATATAACACAATCCATCACCAGAATTGGCGGGATCCTTCATGCCAAACCATACTCCAAAGTTAGCATGGGCCCAAACAACAACACACATATATATATATATATATAGGTCCAATGTATTAAAATGAAGGTCCACGGGTTTGACTCCAGAGCCTCCTCCAACAAAGTGCTTTAATATATATCCGCCAACCAACAGGCCAACCGACCTCGTTGGTAAATCCACCCCCGATTTTATTTAAGAATTGGATTTTTCCATAGCATGAGGGTTATATTAGGGTGCGATCGTATGGATGGGGCATGAAAAATGAGAAATTTTCCATGAATTTATTGCAGGTGCAGGCACAAAAACCAAGATGAATTTTCTCAAGGGCTTAGAAGTGCCAGACTTAGATCAAGTTGTGGAGACAATCATTTTTGGATAATTCGATCCCACGAATTCAGTGGTGCTATTTTTTTTTTTTATCTGAGCAAAGCTTATGCAACTTAACTCTATAATAAGGTATACTTATGTATTTTGCCAAATTCTTTTGCTGAGTTAATAAAAAGGCCTACTCGTTGGAGAACAGGACACAAAGATGTAGTCCACCAGGGATGAACTCCGTTATCAAGTTTTTTGTGTTTAAATATGATGCATATGTCTCTTCATTATTGAGTTATTCCTTCTTCATGGTGCACTTCATTTTATGCTCATTTAATACAATTCTTTAATAAGTTAGATCAATGAAAAGATCTTAGATCAACAATTATCCAGTTCTCATTTCCAGGTGTCGCCATGTATCTACTAAAAATTCCCACTTCATGGCCAATGTATGGTCGAGTGCAGACCATCGCATACATTAGACTACCAACTGAACTTGCATAGAGAACACGTTCCATGTCCTCTATTTCTTCTTGTGTATTTGGAAACTATTCATCAGTAATCCTTGCTCCCACAGGAATTGACATCTTCACCAATTTACAATCCTACATGTTGAACCATTTCAGAATTGTTTCAATATACTTAGTTTGATTCAACCATATATTTCTAGTGGCTCGATCCCTCTTAATCTCCATTCCCACAATGAAGTTAACTACACCGAGATACTTCATGTCAAACTTGGAGGATGGCTTCTTCTTCAGGTTGTTTCATGTATATTTCTTCTTCCAGGTACTCATGTAGGAAAATTGTCTTTACATCCATCTATTCAATGTCTAGATCGAATGTTGTAGCCAAAGACATTATTACTCTAATGGAACTTAGTTTTGCAACAGGGGAAAAAATATTACCGAAGTCAACTCCTTCGACTTGGGAATAACCTTTTGCTACCAGTCGAGCTTTGAACTTCTCAACTTGTCTTGTTGCATTCATCTTCTTCTTGAACACCCACTTGCTACCGACATGATTTATTCAACTAGGTAACTTGACTAAATCCCATGTCTGGTTCTTGTACAAGGATTCCATCTCTTTGACCATGGCATCCTTCCAGAGTTTACCCTCTTCCGAGTCGATTATTTCACCGAACGACTTGGGCTCATCGTCGATGGTAGTTAGCATGAATGCATAATAGAATTCAGGTGGACTATACCTCTCAACTAGTTTTTTTACTCTTTATGACCTCCTTACCACCAGAGTTTGTTGTTCCACCTCTTCCTCAGATTCAATCGACTCATCTGAATCATCTTCTTTGTTCCTTAGTTCAAACTACATCATATCATTATTATTCTCGATTTGAACAACTTCCTCAGGCTCAAACTTACCTCCAAATTCTATGAAGACCACATCTCGACTGTACACTGTTCTCCTTGATTCAGAATCCCAGAGCTTATATCCTTTCATTCCTTCTTTATATCTGATGAAAATAGATTTGACTGCCTTCTTTTCTAGCTTGCTCCTCCTTTCCTTGGGAACATGCACAAATGAATCACAACCAAACACTTTGAGATGTGCTACCAAATAATTCTTACTAGAACATACCTCATTTGGATTTGTGTTCACTAGCGCCTACGAAGGAGACATATTAACCATATATCTTGTAGTGTCCACTACCTCTACCCAAAATTATTGTGCGAGCCCATCAACATTGAGCATGATCCTTTCCTTATCCATCAACGTTATGTTCATTCTCTTGGAAACTCCATTTTTATATGGGGTATATGGTGTAGTATTTTGGTGTGCTATGCCACACTGCTTAAAGAACTGATCAAATTCCTTTCCATCGAATTAAACACCATTGTTAGTCCTCAACACTTTAATCCTCTTCTTTGTCTGGTTTTCCACAAGAGATTTAAACTGCTTAAATCTCTTGAAAACCTTTGATTTCTTCCTCAAGAAATATATCCATGTCTTCCTAGAAAAATCATCTATGAAGGAGACATAATACAGGGATCCACCAAGTCAAGGCACTGTGATCGATCCAAACACAACACTATGTACTAGTTCTGGAATCCCATTTGCACTTGTCGCTCCAGATGGGAACTACACCCAACTTTGTTTTCCATATATGCAATGTTCACAAAAGTCGACTTCCAAACCACATTCAGGAAAACCTTTGACCATACCTTTGTTTTTCATAGCTCGAAGTTCTTTTTCTCCAATGTGTCCCATCCTTTCATGCCATAGCCTGGTCAGGTTGATTTCAACATGTCTTGTTGATTTGATTTGAATCAACTTAGCTTGAGTCGAGTTGTGTCGAAATTGAGTCACGTCGAGACGTAGTCAAGTTGATTTCAGAAGAAACAATGTTGATGCATCTAGTTGATTCGACATTCCCTAACAACTTGTATAGGGTACCAATCCAAACTCCTTTCATTAAGACCATCAAAACTATGAACATATTGCATGAATCCTTTTGAAACAGAGTATTCACACCTGCATCACTCATCTTGCTGACAAATATCAGGTTTCTTTCCAAACCTAGAATGTGTAGCACACATGGAAGGGTTATTTTCCTCCCATCTTGTAGTGTCAGTCAGACTCTTTCCCATTCGACAATTATGGTTGTCAAGTCATCCCGCAAGAACACATCACCCCCATTGTATCTTTCTATTTCACAGAACCATTATTTATGTGGTGTCATATGATAGGATTCTCCTGAGTCAGTAAACTAAACATCTTGATCTGACTGTGTACTGGTCGACGCCAGGTACACATGACCTCGTTTCTCTGAGGTTGTCTTTCTCTTTGTCGACTACTTCTCATTGGATCTAACACTGCCTTTTGTTTGCTTCGAATTATAGTCCTTTTTATAATGCCCAACTTTACCACTTTTCAAAAACCTTCGTGTCGACTGAGCCAAGAATTTATATCTACCCTTCAAATTGAAATTTCTACCAGATAATATTCCTTTATCTCTGTCTTCCGGTCAAACTCTCACTACTAGAGCATATTTGGTCGATCCTTCCATGTTCTTCCTTCTCATTTCTTGCGACAATAGAGAAACAACCATGTCCTCTAGTGCTAGTGTGGTTGTATTACTCCCAATAGCCACGACTAAGCTATCCCAAGAGTTTGTAAAAGAACATAATAGGTTGATGCACTTCCCCTCATCAATGATCTTTATATCCATAGACGATTGTTGGATTACTGAGAGAGGGGGTGAATCAATAATAGCATAATTATAATACTTTTTATCCAAATAATCCAAGTGTTATCTCAATGTAGAATTATTATCCAATAATTAGCAATAAGAAATGAACAATCACACACATACACAATACACCAGTGTTTTATGTGGAAACCCAAATCGGGAGAAAACCACATAATGTTATATCTTATATGTAATTATTCAATACATATAAGATATAACATTATGTGGTTTTCTCCCNTCCAAATAATCCAAGTGTTATCTCAATGTAGAATTATTATCCAATAATTAGCAATAAGAAATGAACAATCACACACATACACAATACACCAGTGTTTTATGTGGAAACCCAAATCGGGAGAAAACCACATAATGTTATATCTTATATGTATTGAATAATTACATTCATTGGAAGCACCAACTTCCTTTGTTTTCCAGCTGCAACTGGAAGGAGGCTCCAACCCCCTAGTTTCACAGGCTACAACCTGAGGGAAGCTCCAACTCCCCAATTCTATGGCTACAACCAGAAGGAGGCTACAACCCCCTATGTTCTCCGACTGCAACCAAAAGGTGGCTACAACCACCTGTCCTTGCCTGATCCAACTGCTCTGAAGTAGAATTAGAATGATGGAAACACTGTCACACTATCAATGTGAGACATACCACTGTAAACATGTACCAGTAAACCTGAACCATGCATCAATTATGCATCAACCTGTACCATAAACAAGTGCATCAACCATGCACCAACCTGTACCAAACAATCTATAATCAACCTGTACCATAAACAAGTGCAATCAAACATGTACCAAGTATGTACCAATCATGTTTCAAGTACTCATCAACTATGACTCATCAATATGTACCAACATCATCAACTATACACCTCATGTATGTGCCAACTCATCAACTACTTGTCTCAACCATGTACCTAACTTGTACCTCAACCAAAAGCCCTCATCAATTTCATCATCCAAATATGATTTGTAACTTTGAAATAGACTTTGTGTATATGATCACATACCTACAAACCTTCCTTAACTTTAACAACAAGAGACTAGCATTTTCATCAAACGTTTCTTTAGTCTCACAAGACTAGCTTTGGATTAGTCAACAACCCTAAATTGAAATAATAATAACTTTGTTCCTGTAATGTATAAATATCTAAAACTGATAAACAATGTTCTTCAGTGTGTTTTATGCAATTCCTCCAGGTGTCACTACTTGGAACCTGTCAGAAAAGGAGTTATGGAAAAAATGGCACACCTTGCTGAATTTTGTCTTATTCTAGAGAGAGACCTTGTAGAGCGTTCCCCACATAGAATATTTGTTGAATTGATCTAAAACTGTTACAAAAAATACTAAAAACTGTACTCTAACCAAAAAAAAAATTCTTACTAAATTTGGATCTTTTATGAAGAAGTTATGACATTTTTACCCGAAACACCTGTTTTTGACTAGTTTTAGGACTAGCCACAAACCCTATATTCCACGGAGTGCAACTCCAAAAATACAAAGAAAAACAAGCTAGATTTGTTATCACAGATACTTGGATATGTTTCCTCATTGGAATACAAAATCCATGGTCTGAATCATTCTAGAAAACAAGTTATTATGAAAATGGTGAGATGACCTGAAAACAACATACCTTAGAAAGCATCATCAAAAGAATTTATCCTTCCTTGAATTCCAGCCTTCTTTTCTTCACTTTCCTCATAAATTCAGCTTAGATATCCTTTGATTACCTCAGACACCTATAGGTATTCAATATGCTAAAGTGTGTCTAAAATGAGAGAGCCTTGCCTCTTATTTATACTCTCTAAGTAGCTTCCTTAAAAACATCTTCTAGGTCACTTTGCCCACTTTCCTTATTTTAGGCTTAACCCACTTCTAATTTCTCCATTAAATTTATTATTTAAATAATTTATTTTGTATTCACTTTGAATTATAGTACAATCATCAAATCACTTTATTATTTACCTTCTAAAATCTCTTAAACCACTTTGACTACTTTGACCTTTTGGGGCTTCTAGTTGACATAAGAGGGTCCTCCAACTTCGTAAGGCCATAACTCTAAAAAATGTGAGGAGTTATGTGACGTTCCACATACCACTGAAAATGGAATGACAATAACTATCCATATAGGATAGTTTCACTGAAGAATTCACTGGCATTCATCTCATTATTCCACAAATAAGCATGGGTTCTCTAAACATTCTTCTAGGATAACTCAATCCACAAAGAGTCTTCCCATGAGGGCTTTCACCATAAGGGGAACACTTTGGATTTCATCCATTTCTACTTATTATCAACCATGACAAGACAATAATGAGTCATATTTACATCAAACAATCTTGGGTCCATTTCCCAACCTTTGTGCTACGGGGATTTCTTCAAGGGTTGACATCAATGACAACCAACCTTGATCAACAATCTCCCCCTTTGGCATCAATGGCAACACTCTAATGAAATACTGAAACGATATCACTCATGCTCCCCCTAGAACCATGCCTCTATCCTCTGTATCTGATAAATCTCACCCCTCGAAACCATGCTTCTATCCTCAGCATTTGGTAAATCTCTCCCCCTTTGTCATCAATGGAAAAGGTATCTTTCCATCTGGGGTTTCTCCCTCTGACTGAACTGTCCTCTTATGGTGATTCCTCGTGTAAATATAAGACATATAAGATAAGCATTCAAAAATCATTCATTTTGGAGTAGAAATAAATCCAAGTCTATGGCGAAGATATTCAAAGGATTCCCATGGAAGTGGTTTTGTGAAGATGTCTGCCACTTGTTCTTTTGTGCCCACATACTCAACTCTGATGTTCTTTTCTGCAACTTGCTCCCGTAGAAAGTGATATTTTATTGGAATGTGCTTAATCTTGGAGTGCATCAATGGGTTCTTCGAGATACTAATGGATCTTGTATTATCACAATATATTAGAATGGGCTCATCATACTCAACCTATATATCTCTCAGAGTTTGTTTCATCCAAAGAACCTATGTACAACATGATGCTGCTACAATTTACTCTTCCTCGGATGTAGATAAAGATACCGATGATTGTTTCTTGCTTAGCCATGATACTAAACACTCACCCAAGTAGAACGCTGATCCAATGGTTCTTTGTCGGTCATCAATACAACCTGCCCAATCTGCATCTGTGTAGGCAATAAGTGATAGATCCTTTCCTTTTGGTTACCATAATCCAAACTCTTCTGTTCCTTTGAGATATCTGAAAATCCTCTTCACTGCTAACACATGTGACTCCTTTGGTTCTGCTTGAAATCATGCCACCTATCCAACTGCCTGCATTACATCTGGTCTGGATGCTATCACATATAGTAGGCTACCAATCATTGACCTGTATTACCTCTGATCTGTAGACTTCGAATCATCATCTTTGCTGAACTTGTAACTGGTTTGCATGGGAGTGATAACTGATTTTCAATCTTCCATTCCGAACCTATTTAGCATTTCTCTGATATATTTGGTTTGAGAAATAAAGATTCCTTGGTTTCTTTGATGCATCTGAACTCCAAAAAAGAAGGATAGTTCTCCAAGTAATGACATTTAAAATTCATTATGCATATCTTTTGCAAATTTCTAGCTTAACCTGTCATCATCACTACCAAAAATAATATCATCAACATAAACTTCAATTAATAAAATATTACCTTCACTTACCTTGATGTAGAGGTTGTTGTCTACACTTCCTTTTCTGAACCTTGCCTGCTGCAGATACTTATCCAGTCTAGAGTACCATGCACTAGGAGCCTGTTTTAGACCATACAAGGCCTTCTTTAATTTAGAGACATAATCTGCGTTCTCTGACAACTGAAATCCTTCTGGTTTTTCAATGTAGACTTCTTCTTCAAGTTCCACATTCATAAAATATGATTTTACGTTCATATGATATGCTTTAACATTTTTGGAGCATGCATAGGCTAAAAGCAACTGGATTGCTTCCATTCTGGCAACCGGGAAAATGTCTCTTCAAAGTCGATTCCTTCAATTTGTGCATATCCTTTACATACCAATCTAGCTTTGTTCCTTGTAACTTGTCCATGTTCATTTAATTTATTCCTTAAAACCCATTTTTTGCCGATCACATTCTTATTCTTTGGTCTTGGAACCTGTTCCCAAGTGTCATTTTTCTCTATTTGATCCAATTCTTCATTCATGGCCTTATTCCAAAATTCATCCTTGTTGGTTTCTTCAAAACACTTTGGTTCAATTGTAGATAATAGTGCTAGGTGTGTTTGTTATGGTGTATAGATTTTTCTTCTAGTCTCAACTCCTACATCTTTGTTTCCAATAACCTGATTTGAAGGATGATTCTTGTGTACTTGTTTGCTAGGTGTCTTTAGAGATACTTTTTGAACTTGATCTACTATTTCTGTCAGATTCTCTTCATCTTCCTCTTCTACTTCATCTTTTGCTTCTTCTTCTTCTAAAAGTTGTTTCATTGATTTGTTTTCTTCTTCCTTTGATTCCGGTCTGCCTGTTTCATCAATTGTTACGTTGATGCTTTCCACAACTTTGTTCAATCTTATTTTGTAACACTTGTATTCTTTCCTTGTACTTGAGTAACCAACAAGTACTCCTTTGTCCAAACGAGATTCAAACTTTCCCATTCTTCCATCTTCTCTTTTGATGTAGCATTTGCTTCCAAAAACTCTGAAGTGCTTCACATTTGTTGGTCTTCCTTTCCATAGCTCATAGGGAGTTTTATCAGTGTTGTTTTTGAGCATTACTCTGTTTTGAATGTGAACTATTGTATGCACTACCTGTGTCCAAAATATATCTGTCAATTTGGAATCCGTTAGCATTGTTTGAGCCATTTCCTGTACTATTCTGTTCTTTCTTTCAACAACTCCATTTTGTTGAGGTGTCCTAGCAATGGAGAATTGTATTTTTATTCCATGATTTCTGCAGTAGTCCATAAATTCCTTTGAAGTGAACTCTCCTCCATTATCAGATCTCAATCATTTGATTCTTGAATCCATCTCATTTTCAACCATTTCCTTGTAGATATTGAAATTTTCAAAAGCTTCTTACTTGTTCTTGAGAAAGAAAACTGCAGTCATTCTTGTATAATCATCAACTAATAACATAAAGTATCTCTCACCTTTTAAGCCCTTTGTTGTAGTTGGTCCAACTAGATCAGTATGCACAATTTCCAGTGGTCTTGTTGTTGAATATTCCTTTGATTTGAACTTGGTCTTTGTTTGCTTTCCTTGTTGACAATGCTTGCATAAAGTATTGGTTGGTTTCGTGATCTCGGGCATTTCTCTAACTACTTCTCTTTTGCTAACTTTGACAAGGTTATCAGAATGCATGTGACCCATTATTCCGTGCCATATAAACTTTTATCTTCCTTTCCTAGACAACACTTTTCATTTCCAATTTCACTTAACACATATATGTTGTTTGAAGTTCTTGCAGCTGTACCGACCAATTTCCCTTAACCTTCTCTTCTTATCTCACACTTTTGTGAATCAAAAGTAACTTTATGACCTTGGTCACACATTTGACTCACACTTAGAAGATTATGTTTCATATCTTCTACCAGTAGAACATTTTGTGCCTTTTTATTCTTGTTCCCAATTAGGACTGCACCTTCTCCAGTGATTTTGGTTGAATTATCATTTCCGAAGGAGACTGATCCATTTCTTTCCTTTCGCAATGTAAGAAATTTGTCTTTATCACCTGTCATGTGTTTTGAACACCCACTGTCAACATACCAACCGTGTTTCTTCTACTTAGCTTGTAGAGCGACTGTGCATTCTTCATTGCTATACTGATCTTGCTTTCTTATGCATGCCATTTTATGAGGTTCTTGTATGTGACTATTGTTATTCTGTTGAGGTTCTTTAGGAGGGGTTGTCATTCTGCAATTTTTGGCCACGTGTCCAAAATTATTACATTTGTAACATTCTACTTCAGTGCTCAAAGATTCAAACCTGTTGTGACTTCTTCTTTGTGTTTCACTAGGTCTTCTTGAGTAACCCCTTTGTGTATGACTCTCAAAGTTGTTATTGTTCCTATTGTTAGTTATGTTATTCACAAATTTATGTCAAAAATTATTACATGCATAACATAAACCAAAAAATATAGTTTGATACCTGGGAGTTGAAGATCTTCTGAAAGAAGGTGCTCTTATGAATCCTTCTTCTTCTCGAGGCCTATCTGTTTGTTGTTGATTATGAAATCTGAAGCTTCTCGGTGGAGTAGTGTCCCTGTAATCTTCCTTGTACATATTCCTATCCCCTTTGATTGTTTCTGCATATATTTTTGGATTTTTTTCTTGCTCTGTTGTTTTGGAGCTTGATCCCTTTTCTGTCTAATTGTATCCAAGTCCAGACTTGTCAAGATGAGATTTTTGACTGCTCATAATGTCATCCAGAACATTTGAGCTATTTTTCATATTTTTCTTTTGAATATCCTTTCTTAGTGTGACAATCTCTGCTTCCAAGTTTCCAATGATCTTGTCCTTTTCTTCTAGTTGTTCTTTGAGTGCTTCTTCAATTCTTTTATCTTCTTCTATTTGAACCTTCAATCTTGTGATCATTTGTTCTAGTTCTCAAGTGTCATTTTTCTTGTCTAGTTCTTCTTGTAGTTTCTTGTTTTTCTTCTTTTCTCTTCTGATAACTTCTATGGAACACATTAATTCTTCTCGATATTCAACTTCTGCCTCTTCAATTTCGTCTTCAACTTCTTCATATCCTTCTTCAGCTTCTTCATATTCTTCTTTGGAGTCTTATTTGTTAGAATATTTTACTGCCATGAATAGAACTCTTCCTGTCTCACTATCACTAATTTCATATTCATCTGATGATGATATGTATTCTTTGATGCATAAGCTTTTCTTGAAATCTTTCTTTGTAGTTCTTTTGCCTTTATTTTTGTTTTTGCCTTTTGAGTAACCTTCATCATTTCTCTTTTTCTTATGAGGACATTTGTTAGCAAAATGACGAATAACATCACAATTAAAACAAATTAAATGAAGCTTACCTCTATACCTACCATTGGTTCCCTTGTTCAGTCTTTTGACGAAGTTGGCCACTTCTTCATCATCTTCCGAGACATCATTGTTGCTGCTATATTCTTCTTGTTCCTTTTTCTTTTTCTTTGATCTTTTGGATGCTTTGAATGATGCTTCTTTTACATCTAGATTTTCCTATTCAGTTCTCATTTCATATGCTGTGAAGATTCCATGGAGTTCATCCATGCTTATTGAATTTAGATCCGATCTTTCTTCTAGGAAAAAACCATGTCCTCTAGTGCTAGTGTGGTTGTATTACTCCCAATAGCCACGACTAAGCTATCCCAAGAGTTTTTAAAAGAACATAATAGGTTGATGCACTTCCCCTCATCAATGATCTTTATATCCATAGACGATAACTGGCTTAACATGATATTAAATGCATTTAAATGCTCATTTTCTGAACTAACATCACTCATCTTCATAATATATCGTTTATTTATGAGAAATAACTTATTTACCAGATATTTCAACTCATATAAGATTCCTATCTTGTCCCACAATTTCTTGGCCGAGTCTTCACCTGAGACATTCAACAACACAAAGTATGCAAGACAAAGCCAAATCGTACTTCTTTCTCTTCTTTCGAGTTTCTCCCATTCTTTCATCGACATGCTTGTGAGATGGGTACCTGGACAGACTATTGTCCATTATTCTCAATCCACAAGAATATATTCCATTTTAATCTTCCAAGTTCCAAAGCTCAAAATTATGGCCATTGAATTTTTCTCTCTCTATTCTAGAACTTCTCGCCATTATTTACCATGATCTTTAAAACAATTTATGACTTAAGACTCTTACTGTACCTAGGATCTAGTTCTCAGATTCAAGATTGGAAAATCAAGATCTCATATACTCACCAAAGTATACCACTGCTCTGATAACTCACTTGTCAGGGAAAACCTAAGCTCTGATACCACATGTCAGGAAATGAAAGACACTTCCAAACTAATCCTAGTGGAAGAGAATAACAATTTAATCAAGAATTCAAATGACACAAGAAATCACACAATACATCGATATTTTACCTTGGAAACCCTTAACCGGGAAAACCAACATTCATTTGAGCGTTCTGCTCTCTTTTTGTCGTATTCAATCTGAATAAAAGGTTACATGTCTAACCTTGGTCCACACCTAAGACAAAATCGACATCATACCCTATTGCCTATGCAAGAACAACCTTGTATCCAATTTGGCTTACGTATGCATGACTAGCAACCTACAATTACACATCCATTAAACTGCATTCTAAGATTACAACATTAGCCTTTACGGCCTTACAACACGTCTCTTTATAGGCTTTACAACAGGAAAATCCCTAAATATTGGCACCCAACAAATGGTTACAAATCCATGCATAT
Source organism: Picea mariana (assembly GCA_032191745.1). Taxonomy (NCBI): domain Eukaryota; kingdom Viridiplantae; phylum Streptophyta; class Pinopsida; order Pinales; family Pinaceae; genus Picea; species Picea mariana. The sequence continues at coordinate 110,257 of JASDQU010104365.1, read as the reverse complement.
CATTGGCTACAAATCTTACAAAACCTGGGATTCTGTTATAGTCGACTCCAAGTCGGGTTTACCAGTCGACCTTCATTCGATCTCTAATCAGCCATCTCACATCCACACTTCGACCTCTTGTCAGTTGAATTTTCATCGATATATTTGAATTCAACTAAATCCGGTCGAATTCCTCGACCTTCGACTTGTTTTTGGTCTAACTTGAATTCGACCTGTTGTCAATCCACTTCGACCTTCGACCGTCGATCAATTTACCTCAACTAGAATTTCACTACAAAGAATATAAAAACTAAATAGATCATGGTTGGTGTCATTGAAATATCCCAAAGGGGTTTTTTCAACCATCATGGGCATGATAGACTTGCAAGGATTTAATTTCTTTGACTTACACCTAAACTCCAGAGAGATCTTTATTGCCAAACTTGCCACTACCTATGTAAGGATGATTTTTTCTTGGAAAATGCACATGTTATATGCCCACCAAAAAAAACAAGTGAATAAATAGGGAAGAGACCCAAAGTCTATTGTTGAAACTTCATTCCACCAGTAGATAAGCTAGTCTTCGAGACTACAATTCAGGCGCTGTGAATTTACATTAAAAACTGAAGAGACTATCCACCAAACTTTCATTGTGTATGTGCACAAAATTAACAAGTGATGAGTAGATTCCACATCCCTCCCGCAAAGAACATATATATTGGAACCTGTTATCCCCAAATCCTAGGGATAACTAAGGAGATGATGTCTTGAGGCCCTCATGTTGTAGATATGGAGTATCGAGAGACATCTTGACTAGCGGTGTCCACTTGCATAGATAGAGACCCACCTCACCACCACAACTCCAGGTTCATCACGATGGTATCCACCAAATCAGATGGCATCTGAAATAAATTGGGTCTTTCTCCATGAGGTACACGCTAGGTATTATGGTGATTGTCCTTTCAATATTTGAGGCATTTGAGTTTTTTGCATCTATTACTACTTTTGATTATGTGATGTTTTCTTGGACATTATTCTCTTTTCCTTGTTTCAATTTGGTGGTTGACATTGAGCCCTAGTAAGTGGGTCACCCTTAGGGATAGGTTTTCTACTGGGAGGTCCTCTTAATGAATAATCATGCCATTCATGACCATACTTTTCACTTTCCACACTTTAACCCCTCATCTCCTTACCTTTTGGGATTTTTGGGTGTAACGACCCAAGAAATGGTTGTCCCTCATTTCATGGGAATAAGGGGATGAATGCCTAGAGGCTTGTAGCTAGAAAAAGATAAAATCCAATCATTCGCCTTCTAGATGCTCACCCAGGGATCCCAAGGACAATGAAATGTCTCTCATAAGAAAATGATGGGACTCGTATAAGAATGACTAATAACAAATTCCAACCAGGGTGGAGCATGTGTGGGCATTGTTTTTATTGCTTAGGTAGAATCCCCACACATGTTTTCAACTTGGGGAAGCATGATGTGACCAGAGTAGAGTCAAGGTGGGCATAGTTTTTCATGCTTAGGTAGAATCCCCACCTTGGCTTCAACCTAGAAACATCCTAAAATAATAAAAGGAAATAAATGGGCTTGGAAAAAGGTTGCATTGAAAACGAAGGTGCAACACACCCTCTACAAAGGAACCCATAAATGAGATATTGCAACCCCTTGTATGTCATGAAACCCATGCCAAAAAATCTTCCCCACATCCATGACACCTCATCCACATGAATTAGAAGGAGTTCCCCTCAGGAAACACCCCTAAGCTTGAGGTACGATTCACCCAATAGGTCATTTTTTCATCCCTCCCTTACCTAAACTTGGAAAATTTCATAGGGTCTTTGAGCATTGGTATATTTTGATGAGGTGGTTTGGATGTACATGCTTAGATGAATCCTTTATTTATTTTATTTACTCATCATGATGTATTTGACTTGAGATCCTTGGAGGGCGTATCCATTTGTCTTTGGAGGACCCAGGTGATGGACAATTTTGGAAGAACAAGCCTATCTTGGGATTCCATGGGGCTTGGAGCCCACAGGTTGGATGCCAAGGGCCCAAATTACAGATGATAAATACATTCCTTTGGAGGCATAGAAGACATCATGGAGAACCTCACCTATCCCCTACCACCCAAACAACTTGCTTAAGGATGCCAAAATGTCACCTTTGAGGGCTTGACGTCATATTAGGGCTAGGGTTTGGTGGTGGTTGAGGAAACTTGGAACATTTTGGAGGAAATAACACATGGATCATGGAGGATAAGATTGTATCTAAGACACTTGGCCTTTGAAGTCCTATCTCACCCATCTCCAACTCAACGACTTGACCTAAAGTGCCAAAAGTTACCCAAAAGGAGGGTGACATCATGTTTTAGGGTTTATGTTATGTGAAAAAGTATGAATTATAATATTATTTTGTAAAGGGGAAAGATAAGGGATGTTGACCCCTTATCTTTTTTTTTACCCTAAATTATGTGGAAAAACTATTTTTTAGAGGATTTGTATAAATAGAGATCATTTGTATCTCATTTGGATCATAACTCTCCCTCTTGTGAGAGGATACTTGGATAAAATTTGCGCGCTACTTGGGAAATTCTATTCATCTCTATTGGTTACACTCTCTTGTGATGATTTTTATTATTCTATTGGATTGATAAGTGAGGTTCTATCTCTTTTGGAGTACTTTTCTTGCTTTATGCTGGACATTTCTTGGTTAAAGAAAGAGTTTATCTTGTTCATTCTTGCACTAGGTAAGGAATCCATCTTGTTGTTTCTTTTCTTGGTTACAAGTCTATTTTTCTAAGATTCTTGGGAAGTATAAGTGCATACAACCCCACCAAGTTCATCATTTTGTCTTGAAATATGTTGTTGCATAAAGGAATACTAGGAGGAGTAAAAGGGTTTACACCCTCCTAGGGTTTTCCTTAACTAGTTTTGCTTAAATTGGGGAGTAAAAGGGCTTACACCCCCAATGAGGTAGCACGACTATCTCTTTCTGTTTTCAAGACTCCATAACCCAATAGTGAAAGGAACTGATCTCTTGCATTGGAAAAAAAAATCATTGCATTGGGATACATAGAACTACGATATATTGGAATTGTTCAAGTTGGAATTTCTTCTACATGTTATAAGCATTTTTGTGCCCTAAGGGCGTCCTCTTTTAGAAAATAAATTTTCTACTACAATAATTTTAATTATACATCCAATAGGTCTGCAACAAACCCTAAACACTTTCTTGAATAACTGACAATTCAACTGTCAAGAGTTGCTAATATTATTCCCCTACAATCTACTAATCCTAGCGCACTTTTTGGGTGGATTACTTGCAAGTTTTGATGGTTGTTTTTTCTGTTGTAAAAAATTGTTTTCTACATCCATAAGGCTGAATATTATCTCTATAATACCTTTTTCTTACAACCTTTTTTCAATTCTAAAGTCTCATGTTATTTTACTTGATTTGTGCTAGTATTTTCCTAGTTTCTCTCTTGCATTTTTTACATGAATTTTAGCATCTTAACTAGCATCTTGATTGATTATTATTTCTAATATATATCTCTGTTGACTGTTGCAAATATGGACAAAAATATTAAATTTCTTGTCCACCTAATATATATCTCGTATAGTTGGGTTTTCTTGTGTCTTAGGAAGGTACTGCCATCAACCGCAAGTGCTTGAACTCCTTGGCAAGCATTAACTACTACCAAGACTCATTTCCAACCCTCTTTCCATATAGAAACTTGAGCTATAGGGAATCCATTCATAAGTATCATTTTCCATCTCATTTCTCCCTAGGGTCACCCAAGATCCCCCCCTTGAGGTGATCACTTCAACTCTAAAGTGATGGGAATACCCGTCTGAGGTAAAAATGGGTAGGCTTTCTCTTAGTTGTTGTCATTTTTTGGTTTGGGTCAGGATTTTCCCAACCCACAGATTGTGTGATAAAATTTTGGTGTCATTCTCGAAGAGGATTTTGAATCCTCTTCCAAACCCTAACGACACTTTGGAAATCTATCCCAAATCCTTTCCCTATCTTTCCTGGCAACTCCACTTGAAGGACATTCCACTTCCACCCTTGATGAGCCTTGAGTTCATCTGGTGACTCCATTGAGGTATTAACCTAAGTAATGGAACCATGGCCTCACGGTACTTACCATAGGATTTGCATAAAGTCTATCCTTCTTTGGATATTCAAAATATCCATGGACATTGAAATCATTTCTCCCTAGAGTGGAGGGAAAGTTTCCCTAAATTTAATGGCGATCCAACTCTAGAAGTCACCCATGTCATCAATTATATGAAGTATGCTTCAAGCTTAAATGTTCTACATGAAGATGTGCCAATGAAAATTTTTGTATCTTCACTGGAATCAAGTCAAAGGATTTGGCTTGAACACTCATGTAAGCCAAAGAGTATCCCATCTTCTACAAATCTCATTGAATAATTTATCAGGCATTATCGACCAACTACCCATAATTTTCAAGATACTTTCCAAGATCTCAAAGACACTCTTTCCAGAGAAGGTTTCCTATATATGAGGATGAATAAAATCTTGAAGAAGTTCTCAATGAAGTATCTCATGTTGAATATCCACACGAGACATTTGATGAAGATGAAGTGCTCGTATATGCCCTTCCACTTGATGAATACATCCATGCCTCTACTCCTCTTGCACATCAAGAAGAGAACATGATGAGTTGTGATGCTTTTGAAGATCTTAATGTCACTTTATTCCATGACTTTGGAAGTGAATAAGTATTAGATGAGCCCTTGGATGTGACAAATCTTTTTGAAAGGAGGCAAACAAAGAACTCTGTATTAAGGATCAAGCCCCTTGCGATGAAGAGGAAATCAAGGGGAATTTACATAAAGAGAAAGAAGAATTCCAATGAGGCACAACTTGTTGAGACATCGTTATTTTTTCTCCCGCTTGATGGGGTTGAGGTAATTCAAAATGTTCTTCATCCTACACACGAAGATGAAGAAACGATTAGCCTCGATGATGTAGATGATCTTGTGCAAAACCTATCCAACATGGTTGATGTACATATTGATGATTTCATACAGGTTGGGAGACATAGATGGGATTTTGGTCATGTCATTTTTGATAGAGACCCCATTTACGACATTGAGGGTAGCTCTCAAGAAAAATGGGTTTATTTGTCATCGTCGGAGAACTGGTCTTCACCCATGTATGATCCATATGTTTGGAAGCCTAGTGATGATATGGTTACAGATTTGTTCTTCCCCTTCAAGGATGACTTGTCGCAACATACTCAAGGTGATCTTTAGTTATCCCTTAATATGTACCCTTTTGGGGATGCAAATTTTTTCTACTAGTATTTTTTTTAGAATAATAGGTGTGATCGTTTCACCATAGACAATATAACAATATTGTCACCCAACCATAGTCACAAAGGCCACCCCGAGCACCTTAACCTTGAAAGAAGAAATAATTCTAGAATAAAACCCTAGAACCGATAGCCAACCAAGGTAGTGTACCTCTCTCCAAAGCTAGCGTACCATGCAGAAAGTCCAAACCATAACCAGGAAGAAAGTCCAACCATAACCAAATACCAAGTCACCATTGTAGCAACTGCAACTCTTCTCCAGTCATGTGCACCAATTGTCCTTATGAAGTTGTGAGAGTGAGTGTAAAAAATGAGCTCTAGTGTCATCTTATTTATAGTCCTCCAAGTGACCTAACTAGTCTGAATTCTACTTCTGGAGGATAATAATTTATTATAAATTATTATCTTGAGTCGACTTGTCTTCTAAGGTTATTTCCTAACCTTCTAGGGTTTCTCTTTATTTCTGGAATATTCTATACTCATCAAAGGTTACACGTAGAGGTTAATACCTCCTGCAACTACCATAATATCAACACTCCCTCCTAGATAGGGATTTATTTAAGGAAATGGTCTTGAGAAAAAATAGACCATTCAACTGGTAGGATCATCATAGCCACGCATTCTATCTCATGATCAAATCATGAGTACCATCATCACTATCCAACTAGATAGTCTCTACAGAAATCAGAACAATGCCATCCAATAGAACACAATTGTGTCTATTCATAGTAGTATACAACTACTATCCAGTGGTACACAACCACTCCTAGTAGCACATTGCTACTAACTAGTGACACATAGTCACTACCAGTGGATCACATCCACCACAGTAGCATACAGTCTCCACAATAATCATATCATTTGATATGAACAATGTCATGATACAAACTAAATCATATGGGCCACTCTTCCACTCACATCTATGAGATATGGAAGAGAATCTATCGGCAAAAAGTTAAACATCAGCCATGTGTTGTTTGGACTATTCTTCTCAAGCATAGAAGAATAATTGTCCCTGATTTCTGAACCTGGACCATTCAACCTAACTGGTCCATTCTTCTGGAACGATTCACAGTGAAACCTAGAGAGAATGAGAATTCCCTAGGGAATGACTATCCATGATTGATGAACCTATTCCATTCAACCTAACTGGTCCATTATTTCGGAACGATTCACATTGCAACTTGGAGATAATGAGTCTACCATAGGGAATGAATGTCCATACCATTTCCTATGGAAATGACTATCCTACACCAACCTCCTACATCAGACCATTCTTTGAAACATATCACAACTATGAACTTCGAAACATGATTGCCCAGAAAGGCGAGCCATTCTTCTTGACCACTTTTCAAATTGATTTCCAAGGAGAATGACTATCCTAGTCCATTCCCCCACATTGGCCACAAGGGGAATTGTTGTCTATGGTACATCAACAATCTATTAGACCATGAATGTTTGTTCTGGACCATTTTCTGAACTGGAAAATGACTGTCCATAAAAAAATTTGGATCACTTTCCGGAATGAAAAGTGACTACCCAACCTAGACCATTTTCCAAACTGGAAAATTATTTTCCATCAAGAATCTTGGACCACCTTCTGGACTGGAAAGTGACTTCCCAATCGAGACCATTTTCCAAACTGGAAAATGAATGTCCATCAATAACATATAATTGCTCCCTCCCAAACTGGGGAGTAATCACTTCCCTTTCCAATAAGGAAGTCATCTCCATGAGTCACGTCTTGTCCCTTAAGTATGAAAACTTTTCATCTTGGACAAAGAATTTACCAAAATATCTGTTATTTTCTCATCAATGGAGATATATTGGAGAACTACTTCTCCCTTCTGGACTTTATCACGTAGAAAATGATGCTTGCTCTCAATGTGATTTGACCTATCATGGAACATCGGGTTCTTTGAGAGCTTTACACAGCTCTGGTTATCATAATATATCACGATCGAATCTAGTACCCGATCAAATAGCCCAGAAACCAGCTTACGAAGCCACACTGCTTCCGTAGAAGCATCACAAGTTGCAATATATTATGCTTCTATGGTGCCGAGTACAACAAAATTTTGTTTCCTTCTAGCCCATGATATCATGGAAAAGGTCAAACTGAAACATATCCAAGAATTAATTATTCTATTATCTTCACTCCCTTCCCAATCTGAATCGATAAATCCATGCATTTGTATATCATAACTCAAATATCCCACAAAGATATTTCAAGGCATGCTTTGTAATTATTCAATTCTCATGGCTAGGTTCCACCTGGAACCAGCTCAACATGTTTATAGAAAAGCAAATGTACAGCCTATTATTCACCGAATACATCAAGGAGCCAATCAATTACCAGTACATGGATAGGTCTACTAGATCAGAGTCTCTCTACTTCTTCAGATCTGTCATCATTGGAGTTTTCCATGGATTTTCAATCCATCATCCTATACTTTTGAAGAACCATTTCGATGCACTTCCTCTATCATAGAAATTTTTCACCACGCTTCTATTGCACATGAGAGGCACTGCACTAGGTTGCTTGAATCAATACAATGTCTTGTTCTATCTGCATACATGGGTCTCTTTCTAGTATACCTAAAAACCTTGAGGTTGCTCTACATATGTTTCATCTTCAATTACTCTGTTGATAAGAACAGTCTTTACATCCATCTGATGTAAACTCCAATCCATGTCCACTGCAAGAGATATAATGGTTCATGTAGAGGTATATATGGTTACTGGAACAAGCTATCACCATAGTCTTCTCCCTCCTTCTAGGAGAACCCTCTAGTTCCGAATCTCACCTTGTATCTATCAATGCTTCCATCCATAAGTATTTTTCACAATTTCTCACATACATTGTTCTTCATAACAACTTCCTCCCATTCCTTCTGTTTGATTGCTTCTAGTGGGTTCAAACCATGTTGGTAGTCTTATGATTCTCGACATAATAATTGGTTCAATTGGTTGTTATGAATTTTATTTCTTTCTTGGAATCTTCATGTTCTTCCTCATGTTTCTCTTCAATGTTGGATTCCATGGAATATTCTATAGATTCTATGTCCTTCCTTTTTGAAGGTTCCAACTTCTTCTTTTTGTCATAGGAACATAAATGTAGATGGAAAACCAAGGATATCCAGGGCTTCTTTTCGAAGAAGACTTCTTCTAGAGTCAAATTGAACACATGCTTCTTATCATGGCTGCTACTTCTATTGAAAACATGGATAGATACTTCATAGTCTTCACAGGTTCTTTAATGGATCACATCATTGAGGATTAGCTCCCTCCTAATCCTAGCTTCATGCCTGATTGAACAATATGCATGCTCTTCTTTTGTAATTTTGCAATCAACTCCCTCCATATGAGAGATTCCATGCTTTCGTTTGCATCCTTCTTGATTTTTGTAAAGTATCACAAGTCTATTCTAGTTTCATCTTGATTAATGACTTATTTCTAGTTTGACTCCTTCCAGGTCGCTTCAATTTTGGTTCTGATTGTGTCCCATTTGGCAGTTGTTACTTATATACAATTTTAATAGCTTCCACAGGGATTGTCACCGAAAGTAGTCAACGTACTTCATCCTTTTCAAATACATTACTAGTAGTCATTGTAATGGAAATACTTATCTTGTTCTTCTACCATAGGTATTGTTTCATTGACACTGGCCATCTTATCTTTTAAGAAATAGATACACATGATATGTAATAGCATGTGGGAGTCACACTCTGTATGCTAAAAGTGTAAGCCCAATACCCATCAAAGTATAAAATATAGATTTATAAAAGATATAACAAATGGATGAAGGAATATTAAGGTAATGACATTCATAGTTTACTCCATGAAATACACAAAAACAAATGGGGTTTTGAATAACTTTATTCAAGGCTTTAGAAATAAAGGAAAAAGACTTCTATTATCCAAAAGATACCAAGTCTTGGTACATACAACCAAAAATATATTACTGCTGCATAAATAGTCTAAAAGTATAAGCCTCTATACATCCATTCGAACCTGAAAAATTAAATCAATATAAAAGGGTGGATCAACAAGAAAAAAAAATCAAGAAAGGGAGGGTAGCAAACTGCATATCATTAGGCTACACCATTGGGCAATGGAGTCACACAAACATCCTGAAGTTAGAAGGCAGTTGAAGAGCATATCAAAAAAATGGATTACAAGATGGCAGATGGAAGAAAGGATAAGTTAACATAAAGTATATCATCAATTGAACATAGATCCTCTTTGCAAAAAAAATGGGAAAGTTACTTGAATAAATACAACGAGTTATAGGAAATCATAACAAACCCTTTGTTGCTCAGGAATCTATAAATCAAATACAACCATTGATCTTGAAAATCTATAATTCATTCAAGTAAGATAGAAATTCATATGAACAACAAAGAGAACAAAATATGATATAACTAATCTCATGAATCTTCAATGACAAAAATGTTGGTTACAAACATGCCCTCAGGCTTACAAATCAACAACTAGAACTGTTCCTCAAGATTTTTCATCTCTTGGATCATGAATCCCACCCTTTCCTTCTCAAAATCCCCTTAATTTATAGTAAATGATCTCTATATACCCTAAAAAGGTATAAACCAAGGAGATACATATGATCCTCCTTCAATTGGGAGTCTTATTACAAAAGATTCCAACAAAATCCTAACAAATTCCTATTTTTTTGGGATTTTTTCTATGATGATAAATTCCTTTTGAAACAGGTCATCCTGATTGATCTAGAGATGGAACACATGTCCCTCATGTCCAAAAAACTCCTAGGAGACCATTTGAACCTTCCTTTATAGGTGGAAACCTCCAAACACGGCGAATATCCAACAACTATGCAAAACAAAGAGTTTGCAACACTAGTTTGCAGTGCAATGGTGTTTTAATTATATCTCTCGAATTACAAACTAGGTCAGACTAAAATTTGGACAAAAAATCAATGACATAATCATTATCCTCCACAAAACATTTTAGAAAAACCCACATCACCGTTTTGGATTTATCATCAAATCTGTAAAAGCAACTTCTATAAGAAATGAGTTCGTAGAATCTGTCACCAGTGCACAACACCAGTTCGCAGTGCCAAAAGGAAAAAAACATCCAAAACCACTTTCTCGAGCTTCAAACAGGCTGAAAACCTCATGGAGTACCTGATGGTCCTAAGGTTATTGTGGATGTTTATAAGTCCGAACGTGAGTGCCTGCAACCTATCCAAGCTACAATGCTCCTCCTTAACTAGTTTGCAGTGCCAACTCAAATATAGCTTGCACACTTCAAGGAGGTTGTTAGTTGATGGTATGACATAATCCTTGGAGAAATGGTTAAATGTAGGCTCTGAAAACCATAAATAATCCTTTACAAGATCAATCTTATGTATTAACATCTAGCTCCATAGGGGATGGCATGCTCCCTGTGAGCTACCAAGAACATGCAGTTCCAGTGCCTTATCCATTCCATCTTTGTCCACAAAACTTGTATGCTTGAGAGCACATCCGCTCCTTATTGAAAACTAAAAAATACTCACTGCAAATCAAATGCTTGCAGAACAATATTATTTATATACATCCCTACATTAATCTATCTAGCTGAGTTTCTTCACTTAATTGAAGTCATACTTCCAATGCAGCCATGCAAAGATTTGATTAATTGGTAAAATTATTGATTTGGATCGGAAAAATAGAAGAATCCATGACATACAAAAGTGGATTTCGAAAGGACAATAGACCCAACCTTCATTTGAAAAGAATGACTCGACATCTATATTTCTCAAAGATTCCAAATACTCAACAATAGGGTCAATAAATTCGTAAAGAAATACCTCTTCTTGTTGTTGTTCCAAATGAAAATTGAATTGCTTATGCACATGCCTAGTTTTATAACTGCTACCAATCTTCTCCATGTGCAAAATTGAAAATTGTTGTTGATATCCTTCACTGTTCTCAAGTTCCATCTGACTAAAAGAAAGATGATCTTCATTATTTGAATCTAGAGAAAAAAGATCTTCAGATCCATAATAATCAGAAATAATAATAACAAGTAAATGTTGAATATCTTGATTATCATGAATAATATCTTCTACAGACATTGGTATTTCATGATTATCATCTCCTTTACATAGAAAATCAAATTTATGACAACATTCTGGATAAAGTAAATCAGTTGAAAATTCCTCTTTACAAAACAAATGAAAGGCTGCATGAAATTGGTTCAATGAAGAAATAGAAGCAATCGGGAGTGATCTACACCAATCTTGAGTTGCTCCATCCAAAGAATATCTAAAAAAATTAATCAAGACATCTTCATGTACCACTTTCAGCTTAAGCATGCACTCATGAAAGTATAATAAAAACTCAGCTAGCACTTCCCAATCCTCTCCTCTAAATATAGGAAGGAAACCTTCCCATTCACTTATATCAGGCTCGGGATTCGAAAAACCAGATATATTTGTGAAATCAAAAAATGCATACCTTTGAGCAAGAATCTTGTCCATTTCAAACCAATGGATTTGCCGATAAATTCATCTGTAATGAAGTTGGAGTCGCTAGGTAAAAGATTGCAATCAAGCTTGTGTCCTTCTCTTGTCTACCATAAAGAGATGGATCTTCTCAATGTCGTTATCCGAGGGAATATCTCTTCAACTTCGCTCCCCGATAACGATGCGAAGATGTTATCACGTGGGAGTCACACTCTGACTGCTAAGAGTGTAATCCCAATACCCATCAAAGTGTAAAATACAAATTTATAAAAGAGATAAAAAATGGATGAAGGGCTCTTAAGGTAATGTCATTCACAGTTTACTCCATGAAATACATACAAGCAAATGGGGTTTTGAATTAATTTAGTCAAGGCTTTAGAAAGAAAGGAAAAATACTTCTATTATCCAAAAGATTTACTATATTTACTAGTTCCTTTTCTGAAATGATTTACTCAATAGCTTGTAGTTGATCTCTTAACTGAGAGATTCTTACAAAGTATGATGTTATGATTTCATCATCATTCATTTTCATGTCATGAAGCTCATTCTTCAAACTCATCACTTTTCCAATATTTATGACTGAGAAGAGCTTAGTTAGGGCATCGTACATCTTATTAGATGAGTCAAGATAAGAAATATAGGGTATCAAATGGTCCTTTACAGAGTCCACTCTAATGCTCATAGAATTGATGTCATTGTCCTTGAACTTCTCCATAAATACAATGTTTCGAGGTTCATTCGTTTTTGCCACTTCAAACTGTGGTTCCATGGTCTTACCTTTTATGATATCCAACACTTTATTTTTGCCAAGGATGAGGTCAATCCTTGTATTCCATGCTTTGAAGTTAGAAGCCCATTCATAACCAAAGACCAAGTTACTACTGCAACAACTGCAACTCTCCTCTAGTCATGTGCACCACTTGTCCTTATGTAATTGTGAGAGTAAGTGTGATAAATGATCTCTAATTCCCTCTTATTTCTAGTCCTCCAAGTGACCTAACTGGGCCTACTTCTACTTCTATAGGATAATAATTTAATATAAATTATTATCTTAAGTCGACTTTTCTTCTAAGGTTATTTCCTAACCTTCTAGGGTTTCTCTTGCTTCCCAGAATATTCTAGACTTGTAAAAGGTTACACGTAGAGGTTAATACCTCCCACAACTACTGTAATATCAATAATTTTCAGCCATTGTGCTCATATTTTGATAGACACCAGGTCGTGGAAAGCCCAGGTAACTTCGAGGTCCACACTACCAAATGAAAGTACCTTCATATTTATACTTTTAGTGGGGATTTGCAGATAAAGAAGCGACGTTTCCTAAGTTCGAGGGAGGAATTTTTCTCTAGACACGAGGTTATGCCTTACCTCATTTCCCCTTGTTTGGGAAATCAACAGGTTTTCTTGGGATCCTTTACCTCCTCTCAACATTAAGTGGGCAGTGACATTTCAAGCAAATATGAAGAACAAGCCCTTGCAAAAGAAGACATCATTGAAGAAAATCCTACTGATTTGTTAACACTAAATCTTGCTGAAACATGTCATAAAGTAAATTCCTTATGTGCCATGATCACAGAGAAATATGGTTTCAATCATGAAGAAGAATCCCATGAAATGCACCATGTTTAAGATCCAATTGAAGCCACCCTAATTTATGTTCCTGCTACACACAAATATAAGGAGATGATCAATATGGGCCACCATCTACATACGATAGTCCCATTCAGAGATGGATCGATTAATTTTATGGATGTTCTTTCCAACAAGATTTTATCCCTCCCACCCATCTCCATGAGTTTCATTTCATCATTGATTATATGTTTATTTATGCTCATGATCATTACATGCTTGAATTATCTTTGTTGTATTATATAACTAAGCATAGGGGGAGATACTTTGATGAGATGGTGAGAAAATGGTTTCACTGGTTGTATGACTTCACTTGACATCACCTATCACTTGATCTTCAGGGCCCCAAGGCCTCAGGTAAGTAGGTAGGTCATTTTTATTTCCTGCATCTGCATTTTGATTGCTCATGATAGTTTAGCTACATTTCATATCTCATTTTTCTCTACTTGCATATTGATTTCATGTTTAGTGTATATTTATAAAAAAATGCTAAAATTTTATTTTCTATATTAGTTTTCATTTTTTATTTTGATATATATGGATGAAGGGTGATAGAATCAACCTAGATTTTACAGTGTCATGTTTCAGTGTAGGCATAGGTCCACTAGGAGATACTGCGGTTCTCATGCACTCTATGATGATCACATGTCCCCAAGTATGAGCCATATGTTATCCCCAAATCCTAGGTATAACTAAGGAGATGATGTCTCAAGGCCCTCAGGTTGTCGACATGGAGTACCAAGAGACATATTGATCGGCGGTGTCCACTTGCATAGACAAAGACCCACCTCACCACCACAGATCCAAGTTCATCATGACAATATCCACCACATCGGCTGGCCTCCGGAAGACATTGGGTATTTCTCCATGAGGTACAAGCTAGGTATTATGGTGAGTGTCATTTCAATATTTGAGGGATTTGACTTTGTTGCATCTATTACTTCTTTTGATTATGTGACATTTTCTTGGACATTATGCTCTTTTCCCTATTTCACTTTGGTGATTGACATTGCACCCTAGTAAGTGGGTCACCCTTAGGGATAGGTTTGCTACTAGTAGGTCCTCTTGAAAAATCATCGTCCCATTCTAGGCCATACTTGTCACTTTCCACACTTCATCCCCTCATCTCCTTACCTTTTGGGGTTTTCGGGTGTATTGAACCAAGAAGGGGTTGTCCCTCATTTCATGGGAAGAAGGGGTTGAATGACCAAAGGCTTGTAATTGACAAAAGATAAAAGAAAATCATTACCTTCTAGATTCTCTCCTAGGGATCCCAAGGATAATGAAATGTATCCAATAAGAAATTGATGGGACCCGTAGAATAATGACTAATAGAAAATTCCAACTAGGGTGGAGCATCTGTGGGCACTGTTTTTATTGCTTAGGTAGAAGCCACACACATGTTTTCAACTTGGGGAAGTATGATGTGACCAGGGTAGAGACAAGGTGGGCATGGTTTTTCATGCTCAGGTAGAAGCCCCACCTTGGCTTCCACCTAACATATATCTCATATAGTTGGATTTTCTTGTGTCTTAGGCAGGTAATACCATCAATCGCAAGTGCTTGAACTACTTGGAAACCATTAAATACTACCTAGACTCGTTTCCAACCCATATTGCAACTTGACCTATAGTTGCATCCATTCATAAGTATCATTTTCCATCTCATTTCCACCTAGGCTCACCCAGAATCCTCCCCTTGAGGTGATCACTTCACCTCTAAAGTGATGGTAATACTTATATGAGGTGAAAGTGGGTAGGTGTTCTCTTAGTTGTCGTCATTTTGTGGTTTGGGTCGGGCTTTTCCCAACCTACAACTTGTGCGATAATAGGACCTACCCATCCCCTTCTTAAATAATTATCCCATGTTAAGATTTTATCGTTGAGAGCTAGTCACAAGATCATTTTCAACTTTAGCAGTGAGTGAAATATCCATACCTTTTCCCACCACTAATTTATCTCTCCAAATAAGGCCTCTTATGAAAGAACCAAGTAACCCAATTTTATCGTGTAATCCCTTGATTGTGAGTTCTATGACCAACTCATAGTGTCGATATCCTTTTCCCAAAGCCTGATGAAATTAGATATGAGATTACCTACATAGATTTCCCATTCTTTCTCTTGAACTCCTTCCAGTACCAAGTCCGAATTCAATATCCATTCACTAAACCCATCCACATCAAGGCCCTGGACCCTCGCATCCCATAGGGTGTAAATCCCTTTGAATGAAGAGAGAAACTAGTTCATTTGAAAGTTTATATACTTTTTCTTATCTTTCCCAAGGGTTCTCCCCTATCCTCAAGCTTTTCCCATTTCCTATTCACCACATTGTCCAATATCCAATGAGAGGGAAAGATTCCACCAAATGATTTTTGACGCAGCACCCCTACCTCAGCAGGTTCTGCGTGACCTCTTGGTCTTTGGATCTTTCTATTCCCTGATCCGAAATGGCTCTTTGATTCCCAGCTGGAATCTCCAACACGTATAACCATAGGTCTTTCTTAGAAGGCATTCCCATGCGAACATGCGCTAAACGTCAACCTCCACTCCTCGTGACCACTGGTGTGACCACAGACTTAACCCCAAAAGGCTGCATCGGGCTTCATGACTTCGTGATTCCTGTTGTTGAGTTCCTTGACTCCTTCAGATCCCAAAACCCCAAAATGGGCTAACGGGTCTCTAACTCCTCCCTTAAATTTTCATGAACCTCAGCTATGACCCGGAGCCCAACTTTCTATCGCATTTGGATTTCGTGTATCAGGGATTTGTGATGCGACTTATCTCCCTTCTCCCAATAGCCAAAACTGAGATATTCCTTTGCTGTAGATTGACGGTCCAAATTCTTCCCATGATCTGATGGTCCAGATCACGTCAAAATTTCGCGTATCGAGATTTCGCAACTCAAGATCTCCAAGTCATGACCTTCTCCACACTCTGACTCTCGAAATGCCGAAATTCAAATCCACAAGATCAACAACTCTCGTTGATCCAGGTCTGACGAAAACTATTCCTCCTGAGCTTGTGTGTGTTTGAAAGAAACTCAACCTTAACTTCTCCGCCAATCCACTGGATCCAACGGTCCATGGAAAGTCAATAGTTCTCCCTATGATAACTTCAACCGTCCGTTCATGTTCTCGATGCTCCTGGCCAAATAACTCGACATCTCCTTCTGAGCTTAATTTATGTGAGGTAACTCCAGTCCCATATTTCCTTTGAACTCTTCGAAGTCTCTATCCCTCCTGAGCTTGGTTCTTCCTGCAAACTCAAGGATTCCAAGGGATTCCACCCGCACTCCTTGCGGCCTCCATGATAATATCTGATTATATGAACTCTCCAACTCTGCATGCTCCTCGCGATAGTAGTTATTGAACCACTCACTAGGTTGGAAAATTCTAATACTTCAACTTTCCTGCGCACACCTTGCACATCTCTGTGCTATAATTGCACTTCTACTGGTATGAGAACAATGATATCTCTCCTGAGATCTTCTGAGGTAAAACTTAGAACTTGTCGATGCACTCCTTACAGACTTTCACTGCATTCCTTGCAGGAATTATCATGAAGAGAAAAAATTTAAACTCATACTCTCCCTCTTATAGACTTCATACATTCAACATGAAATAATACACATACACAACATTGAAACAAATGCATAACATAGACTATAAGAAAAATATAAACATACCATTCAATAGATGCAAACAATATTCATCACAACACCATGAAATTGAGTCAAAGAATTCTTATATTAACTCAAGTGATTCTGTACATGGGTTCTATACCATCAACTATCTTCTTATACAACTTATACAATCTTTGTTCTTCTCTGCTCTCCTATTCTCTTGCTCTACTCTTATAATTGAGAAATAATGATACAATACAATACATATGAGGGAGATTTCTAGAGTTTTCCCTCCTACTACTCAAGCTATCTAATCAAATTAAAGCCTATATCTACTTTACATTTATTACATTAAATGCCTCCAACAAACAGATGAGAGCAACCACTCAAGATCTGTGTTACAATCTCCAAACCATAAAAGAAATATATCTTTTCCATATATTACATTAATGTTTCATCCTTTTAAATTCAAAACATCCTCAAAATGTGCGTTGGTGCATATCCAGTTGTCCTTTCACTTTTGCGCTTGCTTGCGGTGCTCCTGCATCATACCTCTGGCTGAAAAATTCATGGACTCCTATTCATGAGCTCTTGCATTGTCTGTCCATGTTTTTGGATCTTTGCTTTCCTTTCCCAACCCGAATCTTCAATCGGGTGTCCCTTCCACTTTACCAAGTATTCAAAATATATCTTTCTTTGGGTCTTCTTACTAATTCTTTGATCAATGATCTTTTCCATCTGCGGATTTTCAGCTACATGCATCTGTTTGACCCACTAAACTTCCTTCTGAATCTCTTCCCCATATGTTTCATCTACTCTGTAAGGATACAGATATACTACGTTGAATATGGGTGATATGCCCACATCATCTGGCAATTCTATCTCATAATCATTTGCCTCAAACTTTCTCATAATTTTACACAGCCCTATCTTTTTCATTTTCAACTTATTATATGTTCCCCTTAGGAATATTTCCTTTCTTAGATGTGCTAAGACTAAATCTCCCACTTCGAACTGAAACTCTCTCATGTGTTGATCTGCTCTGCGCTTATATTCCTGGTTGGAACTCTGCAACTGCTCTTTAATCTTACTGTGGAGCTCTTTCATCTCTGCTGTAAAATATTCTTCTCCAACACTTATGAACTCATTTTTTTCTAAGTCTCTCAACTCATATACTCCCCTTGGATTCATTCCATACATTATCTGGAATGGGATTTGTCCTGTGCTCCAGTTAGGTGAGTTATTATATGCAAATTCCACTTGCGGTAGAATCTGATCCCACTAACTGTGATGTTCAGCTACTAAAATCCTCAACAAGTCTCCCAAACTTTGATTTACTACCTCATTCTATCCATTCATATGAGGGTGATATGCTAAGCTAAGAGATGCATTTGTCCCTATATTTTTCAATAGAGTCCTCCAGAAATGACCAAAATTTTTGTATATCGATCTGAAACAATACTCTTGGGTAAACCATGAAGTCAAACAACTTCTTTGAAAAACAGATTTGCAATGTGTGTTGCAGCACTGGTTTTTTGACATGTAATAAAATGTGCCATTTTTGAGAATCTGTCGACAACCACGAATATGGAATCAGAACCTCTTTGTGTTCTTGGCAGTCCCAACAAAAAATTCATGCTTACCATGTCCCACGGCCTCTCT
This sequence comes from Picea mariana, assembly GCA_032191745.1. NCBI lineage: Eukaryota > Viridiplantae > Streptophyta > Pinopsida > Pinales > Pinaceae > Picea > Picea mariana. The sequence goes on along the minus strand of JASDQU010104365.1, from coordinate 91,522 downwards.
GGTACTGGCAATGGTTGATACAATCCTGTATTCTATCTTTTCCCCTTTGTGTGCTGGAAAATTCTACGTTTGTTCACAAAATTCTTGACATCCATCCTCATCCCTAGACATTAATATAAATTGTTCAGTTGCACAAATGTTTTTTCATGGCCGAAATGTCCAGCCAATCCCCCACTATGTTTTTCCTTTAAAAGGTTTTCTCTCATAGAACTCTTCGAGATACACAACTGATTTCCTTTGAATAATAATCCATCCTAAATCAAGTATTCAATCCATTGTCTCCTATATCTTAGAACAAGATTCTTGCATGCTTCATAAGCATCCCTGAAATATGAATCACTCCTATACATTTCCTTAAGGCTATCAAAACCTAAGGTATTCACACGAAACTCCTGCAGAATCAAACATTTCCTGCTCAATGCATCAACAACCTTGTTAGCAGTTCCATAAATGTGCTTTATAACAAAAGTGAATTTCTGCATAAATTCAACCCATTTTTCATGTTTCTGGTTCAATTATTCCTATTTGGTTATAAACTGTAAATCATGGTTGTCATTGTAAAAAATGAACTCTTTCGGAACCAAGTAGTTCCTCTATTTCTTCAACGCTTGTATGGCTGCATAAAACTCTTTATCATACATGAATATTTCATCTTGGCATCATTCAACTTCTCACTGAAGTATGCAACTGGTCTATTGTCTTGACTTAAGACTGCTCCAATCGCAAATCCACTTGCGTCACATATCACTTGAAATGTTTTACTGAAGTCTGGCAAAACTAGAATTTGCTATCTAGTTATCTTCTCCTTTAACAACTTGAAACGTTTCTCTGCTTTCTCTATCCAATGAAAAACATTATTTCTTTTCTTGACTGTGTCGATCATTGGTACAAAAATTCCACTAAAATTCTTGATGAACTTCCTATAAAAACTCGCTATTCCATGGAAGCTTCTGACTTCAAAGATATTCCTTGGTGATGACCATTCTTTGATTTCTTTTACCTTCTTAGGATCCATCTTCAATTCATTCGAAGAGATCACAAAACCCAAATAAATGAGTTCTTTCTTCATGAACGACGACTTCTTCAGATTTATCAGTAACTTCTCCTGCTACAACCTCCTCATCACTAGATTTAGGTGTCTCAAATGTTCTTCCTCAGTCTTACTGAAGATCAGTATATCATCAAGGTACACAATTACAAATTTTCCAATGAAATATTTCAAGACTTCGTTCATCAATCTCATGAAAGTACTTGGCGCATTCATCAAACCAAATGACATGACAAGACATTCATACAACCCCTCATTCATCTTTAATGTTGTCTTCCATTCATCCCCTTCCCTCATTCTAATATGATGATATCCACTTTTCAAATCAATTTTTGAAAAAAACTTTGCTCTACTCAAGCAATCCATCAAGTCATCCATCCTCGGTAAAGGAAATCTATACCTGATGGTGATTTTTTTATATCCCTCGAGTCCGTACACATTCTCCATCCACCATCTTTCTTTGTACTTAACATTGTTGGTACAATGCATGGACTCAAGATTTCTCTAATAAACCCTTTGTCCATCAAATCTTGGACTTTCTTTTTAACTTCTTCATTCTCTTGTGGTGTCAACTTGTACGCTGCTTTGTTTGAAAAAATGACTCTTGGTATAAGGTCAATGTGATGGCTTATACTTCTGATGGGTGGCAACGAACAAGGTAAATTGTCCACCACTATATCAACGAAACTCTCCAGGAGTTCCTGAATTTCCTCAGGTAGATCATCTATCGAAGTACTGGTCAAGATGACTCTAAGTTTTCTTACCAYAAAAAACTGCATTTCTTCACCTTTCTTGATTTCATCTAGAAGTTTATTCCCACTCATGAGAAGTATAGTGTTGCTTGMTTCTACTTTCGCCTTCTTGTCTTCAATCAGAAGCAACATGTGTGTCTTACCATTCTTCTCCAAGGTGTATGTATTCTTTCTTCCATCATGAACAACATTCCTGTCATATTGCCACGGTYGCCCCAACAAACGATGACATACATACATGGGAATAACATCACATAAGATCTCATCTCTATATCCCCCTATCTTAAATTCAACTAAACATTGTTTAGTGACTATTACCTAATGTCCCTTTTGCAACCACGAGACTTTGTATGGGCTCGGATGTGCAATTGTTTCCAATTCCATATTTTCCACCATCTCTATGGATACTATATTATTTGTGCTTTCACTGTCCATAATTACCTTGCATACCCTATCCTTGGTCTTGCAAGTAGTTCTGAACAAACTGTTCCTTTGGACTGGATTCTCCATCTCCTTCTTTGGCTTCAAAAGAATTTTCCTCATCATTAAGGATCTTCCGACTTCTGCATCTTCTGCCTCAACATTTTGCCTTTGCTCTTTTGAAATGTGAGCTTCTCCTCCATCTATTTTTCTATTAGGACATTCAAAATATTTGTGTCTGATCTTTCCACAGAAAAAACACTTTATCTCACCTCATCTACCTCTTCCTCTTCCTCTTTCTTGTGGAAAAGTGATCCTATTGGCATATTGTCCTCCTTGTGAGCTTCCTCCCCTTTCTGGGTGGTTATGAGGATTCTTTTCTTCATCCTTGGGCTTCTATACTCTGTCCTGGGAAATTTATTTGCCTCTACTCTGACTTCTAACTCTGCCCCTTTGACCTTGCTTTCAGGCCAATTTATCTTCATCCTTCAGAGCAACCTGATAAGCATCTTCCACATTTCTAATTGTCACCATGCTCATCTCATCCTGAATGTCATATCTCAGACCATTCATATATCTGGTGACCTTTTCATCATCACTCTCATGATGACCAACTCTAATGTTGAGTCTATAAAACTCCTAAGTGTATTCCTTCACTGTCATCCCTTTCTGTCTTAACTTTTTCATTCTTTGAAACAAATTAATTTGGTAATCTCTGGGTATAAACTTGGCTTTCATCTTGGCAACCATCTTATCCCATGTTTTGATTTGTTGTTTTCCTTTGCAATGCCTGTCAACCTACAATTCATCCCATTGCAGTGTTGCATGCCCTTTAAGTATAATGACAACACTTTCAGCCTCACTGATATCTCCAGTATCAACCGTTCATCTCTGTGTTGTCTCCATAGCATCCAATCGAGCACGAGGTTCTCTCATTTCCCTTTCCACAGCTATATCAGGCATGGGTCTATCTTGATGTCTTCTTGGTGGCATTTTTTAAAATCTGTTCCATGTAGAATTCAAATCACAACATTCTTTCTGTCTCCCTTGCTTACAGAAAACAATGATTGTAAGCTCTGATACCACTTGATGTAGCACCCCTACCTCAACAGGTTCTGCGTGACCTCCCAGTCTTTGGATATTTCTATTCCTTGAGATGAAATGGATCCTTGATTCCCAGCTGGAATCTCCAACACGTATAATCACAGGTCCTTCTTAGAATCCATGCCCACGTGAACATGCACTAGGAATCAACCTCCACTCCTCGTGACCACTGGTGTGACCACAGACTTAACCCCAAAAGGGCACATTGGGTTTCATGACTTCGCAATTCCTGTTGTTGAGTTCCCTGAATCCTTCAGATCCCGAAACCCCGAAATGGGCTAACGGGTCTCTAACTCCTCCCTTAAATTCTCCTGATGTGACCCTCGGCTATGACCTGGGGCCCCACCTTCTATCGCATTGGTATTTCATGTATTGGGGATTTGTGATGCGACTTATCTCCCTTCACCCGATAGCCGAAACCACGATATTCCTTTGTTGCAGATTGATGGTCCAGATTCTTCCCACGATCTGACAGTCCAGATCACATCAGGATTTTGTGTATCGGAATTTCACAACTCAAGATCTCCAATTCACGACCTTCTCCACACTCTGACTCCTGAAATGAAAAAATTCAAAACCACAAGATCAACGACTCCCGTTGATCCATATCTGACGACAACTATTCCTCCCGAGCTTGCTTGTGTTTGAAAGACACTCAACCTTAACTTCTCCGCTGATCCACTGGATCCAATGGTCCACGAAAATTCGGTAGCTCTCCCTCTGAGAATTTCAAGCGTTCGTTCATGTTCTCGATGCTCCTGGCCAAATAACTCAACGTCTCCTTCTAAGGTTAATTTCTGCGAGGTAACTCCAGTCCCATCTTTCCTTTGAACACTTTGAAGTCTCTATCCCTCTTGAGCTTGGTTCTTCTTGCAAACTCAAGGATTCCAAGGGATTCCACCTGCACTCCTTGCAGCCTCCACGATAATCTTTGATTATTTGAACTCTCCAACTCTGCGCGCTCCTCGTGACAGTAGCTCTTCAACCACTCAATGGGTTGGAAAAGTCTAAGACTTCAACTTGCTTGTGCACACCTTGCACATCTATGTGCTATACTTGCACTTCTACTGGTATGAGAACAATGATATCTCTCCTGAGCTCTTATGAGGTAAAACTTAGAAATTTTCGACGCACTCCTTGTGGAATTTCACTGCACTCCTTGCAGGAATTATCAGGAAGAGAAACAATTGAAACTCATACATTCAACATGAAATCATACACATACACAACATTGAAACACATGCATAACAAAGACTATAAGCAAACTGTAAACATACCATTCAATAGATGCAAACAATATTCATCACAACATCATGAAATTGAGTCAAAGAATTCTTATATAAACTCAAGTGCTTTTGTACATGGGATCTTCTTATACAACTTCTACAATATTTGTTCTTCTCTGCTCTTTTATTCTCTTGCTCTACTCTTACAATTGAGAAATAATGATACAATACAATACATACGAGGGATTTTTCTAGAGTTTTCCCTCCTACTACTCAAGCTATCTATTCGAATTAAAGCCTATATCTAATTTACATTTATTACATTAAAGTCCTCCAACAAACAAATGAGAGAAACCGCTCAAGATCTATGTTACAATCTCAAAACCATAATAGAAAATATATCTTTTCCAAATATTACATTAACGTTTCATCCTTTCAAATTCAAAACATCCTCAAAACACGTGTTGGTGCATATCCAACTGTCCTTCCGCTTTTGTGCTTGCTTGCGATGCTCCTGTATCAAATTTTTTGCAATATATGTGTATTCTCAAGTAAAATATTTAGTAATAAAAAAGTATTTTCCAAGGTTTGTTTAAATTTAAATCTCATGATCCTCACATACAAGGTCTATAACGTGCAAAAATTTAAAATATCTATAAACAAAGTGGATAATATGTATGAAAAATAGTAATAAACTTACCTAAATTCATCATTATATCATTATTGGTTTTTATGGTCATAAGTAATTTAGGTGATGTGAGTTTGGATTTGTTGCATAATATTCATTAGGGCCACAATTGATTACTAATTTTAACATCAACCTCCATCACTTCTCATCTTCCTCCACCTTAATTTAATGATATAAATGAGGTCCACCAAATGTTGTTTGCTTCGATGTTGACTTGTTTGTGTATCCTTGAATATGTTGGAAATATCATCACAAGAATTTCACTGAACTACCACTATATCTCAATGGAGTGTACAACATTTATACATTGTGGTAGGTTGAGTAATGGACATAACAAGTGGTGGTCCATTGGAACGGCCAAGATAATTATGATGACTATTATTGACTTAGTATTGGAATTTAAACCTATTTATGGATGTGGGTTGAGCATTTAACCCATATTCCTAACAACATGTCTACTTTGGATGATATAGGGAACTTATATGTTAGGATATAAATTGGTCATGACAAGTTGAGAGACAATATTTTTGAGGCCATCCTCGTTGTTGTTTCAATTATTCCTTTGATGACGTTGGTGTGGGATTAGTTTTAGTAGGGAAATCATAAACTTGGACATCACGTCTATCACTACCTATGGAAAAAATCAATGTTCGATGATTGTGCATCTAGAATGAGCCACAAGGTTCATTACAATTCATCCCCTCCTTAAATGATTCGAATTTGAATCATGGGTAAATATGGATGTTGTTGTTGAATGGACTTGTTTTCCTAGGATGCAACCTTCTTTGACAATCTCTTTCTCTTTATGAGATATTCTATGACTATTTTGGATTGGGGTAACAAAATGAAAGGATCTTTAAAGATTCGAAAAAAATCGTCTCATTGCAAGAGGTCAATCAATCATAGGTTGATTTTTTTAAGAGGTATTTGTTGATAAGACTATCTAATAGAACTTCTTTGATTTTAACTCAACCTTGTGTCTAAATTTTGAATCTTTAGATTGTAAAAAACATGTTGAGATTGGTTAGAAAAATACTAATGGTGACAAGTTTATTAGAGCTTGCAATAATTATTTTGATTTCGATGTTAATAAGGTACCATTGTAAATTACTTCTTCTTGATCTTGATTTTAGGACACTCCTGAATCACTTTAAATTGAGATTTAATTTTTCGTCAAGTAGTTGTAACTTGTGTCACGTTATCAGCTAATAATATGTGTCAACAATGACACTTGAATTTTTAACTTTGATTGAATATCTAGTGGCCTCTCTATCCATTATTTTCTCCTTGTCTTATGAAAACATTCTTAATATTCTTAAATTAGGTCAGTAAATGTCTCCTTGTCAATTTTTAGAATCAATATTTTCTTTTGTTTTAATTGCTTAATTTTGGCAAGCAAAGTTTGATTTTATTTCTTAAACAATTTTTTTTTTTTTTATCTTCGTATGGTAATCGTGTGTCTTATATTGTGATTCATGTTATTCTACTTTGCATTTTAATTGTCCAATGTCCCTAGTAAGGGATTCAACCTCTAAGTCCATCTTTGCAAATGATTCCTTGTATAATTTCACTATGAGATTTACCAACTATTCCTTCAATTGTACACATACATCCTTAAATATTTTAGAAAATGGTTGTTGTAATACTTATTAATGGTCCCCTTTATATCATCACTTCCATTAAGAAATAATGGTCTATAAATGGTACCCTTAATTGATTTTTTCCCTTCTAAGTGAAAGTTGCAATTAACTCATTTGTAATGAACCCTTTAAGTTTAAATTGATGTAATATATTTTTTTGGAGAAATAAAATCATGCCACCTTCTTGCACTTAAGTGAACAATGAAGGAGTTGTTACCTTGTTAGTGTTATTCTATGATCGCCCCCCTCTTCTTTAGATTTATGGATGGAGGACAATATTACTTTCCAACCACAATAGCAATTGATAACAACATTTGAATTAGTGGCAATGGATCTCACGACCTCCCTAGGAATTATGCCTTAGTGGAAAGGGTTAAACCAACCAAGATATCCCTTGGGGCTGAAATGGGTATCCTCCCTAGGCATTATGCCTTAGTGAAAAAGTTTAAACCAACCAAGTTATCCCTTGGGGTTGAAATGAGTGTTGTGTGTGTGTACACATACATATGTGTATATATATATATATATATACACATATGTACACACACACACATATGTGTATATGTATATAGACATATACATACATATATATGTATATGTATACACACATAAACATACATATATGTGTATATGTATACACATATACTAATGAAAAAATATGGAACTCTCATCCAGCAAGATTCTCCCATCCATATCCAATGAAACCTTAGGTTCCTAGTCAAATCCCTTGGCTATGGGTGTTGAAGAATTCAATGGGGAGGTAGATGGACCTCAACCTATTCCTCTTCCACTAGATATTTATTTCACAGCTATTATTTCTTCATCCGACTCCAATAAGAACCCACTGACATTCATAGGATCCAAATTTATTTCACGCAAATCGTCGAGGGTATAAGGAACCGACCCTATTGACCGCACAATCACCCGCAAATTGAATTAAATAGCTATATCTTCCTTATCCAAAACAAAGAGTGGTTGAGGAATATGTCTTCATGTTGGTCATGGATCTCCAAATATTTATGTGGGTTCCTTCTAGTAAAACCATTCACCACTCGTGCCCCTCTCAAGCTTGGTCATTTTCTAATGGATCATATTCAAGCTTTGGAGGGGATCTTGATCCCAATGCAATGATTGATATTTTTTGGTAAGTAGCTAGACATATTTTCATTGATCTCAGACCCACTAATAACTAGGGATTCTACCATGTTCATGGTTTTCCATTTAAAGGGAGGTGAAAAGTCCCCAAATAGGTCTATCACCTCCAAAGGCTTGGAAAAGGGACTCAACCATTCCTACAAGGATTCACTTCTTGGATATGGGGGGTAGGTATCTACTCCAACAACCTTTAATCTCATCATTCATTCAAAATTAGGGAAAGGCCCTTCATTATATGTGGAGATGGTAATGGACGACCCCATCATCAAGCTTGATCATGTGATAATGGAGGGTTCATAAAATTTCTTCTCTAACCATGGTTTGATATGTAGATTTCATGGAATTTGGAAATCACTAAAGAGATAAATGGTTAGATCAAGCAGTATTGGGGCTGTATCCTAGCAGATTGAGAGAAAATACACCCCTTGGAAAAGGGTTTTTTAATCCTAGAGTTCAAAGACAATAAATATCATGATCTTGTTAATGTACAAGGATCTTGTTTTATGGGAATTTTTGGTCTTTTTATGAAGCCATGGCACCCCATATTCGACCCCAAAACAACAACTCTCACAAAGGTCCCCATTTAGGTGTGACTTATGAGCCTCCCATTGGAATTCTGGAATTTACACTCCCTTGAAGCATTTGGGATCGCATTAGGGAGATTCATAGCTCTTGATCTCCACAAAGATGAGAATATTTATAATATATTTGTTTAGTTTTGAATCCTCAATAATATCAATAATGGTGTTCCTATCCAAATCATGTGGGATTGTAGGGACTCAAGGTGGACTCAACCTATTGACTATGATAATATATTATTTATATGTAGATTATGTTTTGAGCTCAACCATAAGGTGGAAAAATTCCTAAAGGGAAGGGAGACCCATGGGAAACTTCGAAATAACAAACAAATCTCGTGCTGGAGGAATACAATCTGGACAACCATTGGGTGATCTTGGAGGATGTCGATTTGACTGCTTCTTCTAACACTACAACCATGTTTCTAGTTGATGCAAGAATTCATGCTTCCCCTCCTATAGAGAATAATAACACTATCAAGGAGGATTTAAAAATTTATACGGGTATTGTTAATCCACTATATATATCTTTGACTCCATCATCGACTACGTCCTCTAGGGTTGAAAAAAGAAAGCATGAATCAAACTCCTCAATTATGACTCTTCAAAGTGTTGAAGATTGAGTATCTTCAGAAGATATCCTTATTGTATTTGACCAAGACAAACCCTAAAGAATGTTATTGTATTACATTTATTAATATGGCCCTATTATACCTCTGTAAAAGTCGTCCCTATTGTGCCTTGACAATTAAATGTAATTTAATTGGGTAATTTGACAGGTCAGCCCAAAACCTAATTTAGGGAGGCCAGAATACTATTTATAAGGAGGGATAGCACTTCACTTGCTCACTCACTCAATGAGATTTGCAACAAGAAGGACAAGTGCCCAAGTCTTGGAGGAGTAACTCATGCAATTGGGTGTGACGTCAAGGAGGCTTTTGGTCTATCTCTTGGTATCTCTTGGTTGAGTGGTGCATTGTTCTTTCCTAGTTAAGGAGTAGAGGAGGATCTTCGGCCTTGTTAGTTCTCTCTTGGAGATAAGCATTGTTTTTGTTTGGATAATCTATATTGAGGAAGTTTGTTGGGTTTTAACCCCCTAGAGGGTTTTCTAGGATAATCTTTGTGTCTCTCTTGTTGTTATGGGGAAATTCCCCCTAAACTGGGTCTAAGGAATAAGCAGAGTGATAACTCCCTTAAAAGACTGATTTATCTTTAATCTACCCCAAATCCATTTAAACTAAGTGATAAGAGAAAGAGGGAAGAAAGGCTTAATGAGTGCATCTCCAATCCTTATGGTTGATGTAGACCTCTTCCGCTTGTTGTTTCCTCCTAGATCAAAGATCTCCTCCCAAAGATGACCTGCAAGGGATTAAGAATAAAATGCAACAACATATACAATCTATAATGATCACTTTAAAATCCTAAATATAGATATAATGCTCAAATTAACAAGGACATGTAAACATAGGGTTTTGGGACAAGGATAATCTCTTTTATTCAAATTCAAGATTAAAAGGTTACAAACTTTGCTTGTGAACACCACTCTATGAACCAAGTCCGGGCTCTTCTGTTGTGGCTCCAAGTGCATCAATCCCATGTTAGATTCTCACAACCAACACACCATCAAGGGAAGGAGGAAGGGTTGCATAGGGAGAATGGCTGAGGGGCAAAGTTGAGGCTAAAACTCAAAGCAAGATGCAAATCTTGGGCAATGAAGGGGAAAGGATTTTTGTAGAGTTTTATTATTCTCTTGTTCATGTGTCTAAATGACTCCCCAAGACCTCTTTTTACATGAGTAAAAAATGGTTATTCATTTTGGGGATGTGATACGAGGGGTAAAATGGTTAGGAAACCCTCCATAGCCGATAAACTCCTTTGAATTTCGTGCAATTTTATATTTTTTGCAACTTTTGTAGGTAAATGCTGAATAAATAACATGCAAAAAGGATATGTACATGGGCTAAATATCATTCAACACACATATGTACGCAAGCTATTAGTGCAGCAGGATACATACACTATCCAAAAAATGGTTTTTTAGAAGGAAGCCTCAACAATGTTTTTGGCAAAGTATGAAAATGGATGGGCCAATGTATTGAATGCATAGATGTAGCATTTTTAAACTATAACATATGCCCCCTAATGTGTGAGTTCGGAAGAGAAATTGATGGCCGAAATACATTACAATATCTTTACACAGTGAGAAGTCATGGAGTTGAGTGAGCCTGAGACGAGTGTTTGTGAGCGTGTCATCTGCAAAATAATGATAATCTCTCAGAGGTGGGCATACCCATACTCCGGATAAACTAAGCATGGATTTCAATAAAGTACATTGCAGATCCATGTCATATATATAGTAATCATGACTACGAGAAAAATATGAATGTATATATAAATTGTAGCCGCGAACATTACACAACGGATCAACATCTCAAAATCATCTGAATATATACAAGCACAATGTGATATGCATCTTCAGGAAGAATAAAAGCCTGTATCTGGAGATGATAACTTCATATCTAGAGAAACAACTTCAATATCTTCAAAATTCAGGTAGGTGTACAATAGGAGTGTAAGACTCACTACTCTAAGGTATTCAACATGTCGTGGGGGAAATGATGGAGGAAGTCGATCATCATGCACAAAACTTCATTGATTTTGAATCTGAACTTGACGGAACTCTTGGGATGACTGACTCGTGAAAGTTAAGAGATAAACTGTAGAATGGTTGACTCAGGTTAGATAAAAATTCCCTTAGACAAAATCACGAAAAAATAATGAGACTTAGGCAACATATTATTGACATAATTCTATGACACAAGAGGCACCACAAACTCTCCATATGTTTGGAAGCGTAACCAAATAGAGGAGGACACAACTCTATGTAATGAGAACAACTTCCTAAGGTCATTGTAGATCTTGATGCTTGCAAAACAAACAAAAGGATGTGCTTTTTCCAAGGGTGAATATCTTGTTGTCGATAAAATAGAATGTATATCCCATCCCCTCTTTTTGGAATATTTTTTTTGTTGTCTTTTTCATTTTTTTAACGAGCTTGAAAAAGAATAAAATAATGTTGTGTTACAAAGGAGGAACGAGTGTCATGGTAAAGAAAACTAGTTCCAAGCGCATAGACATACCGATAGTCAGTGCAAGGAGACATGTGCAAGATAAGGACACTTGGGAAAATTCCTCCATGGGTCAAGGTGTCAGATCGCAAGGGAAAAAAGTGCTACAAGGATTGCATTAAATAATTCTTTGAAGGTTCATTTAATAACAACACAAAGTCGACATTAGACCAAAGACACAAGGATCAGACATGTGGTGAGATTAAGTATGACACAACAAGACTCCTTCCATGTAAAGTTTTACGATCCCATAGAAGGTAAGCTCGGCGGTTTTTCACGTTTAGAGAGTCTGAAAAACACTAAAGAAGAATCCAGAGTGTTCCTTTTTTGTAATTAGTCTAGTCATTTCGAAAAAGAGTTAAACTCATACCAAAAGGACGTCTCTTAAAAACCATTTTAACGAGTGTGATCGAGACAAGATCACTCAACTATCTTTTCAATTTTAAGGAGTTTGAAAAGAGATTAACTGTGGAATCACAACCTTTTTCTAAGTTTATTCCCCTTAGCTCAAAAAAATATAAAATATAACTTAGAATAACTCTCCTAGCGAGACATGTCTCCCGAGGCGCACCTTTTCCTAGATAATCTATTGGCCGAAAAAAGGGTTAAACTTATGCCAAATAGATATTCCTTCTGGACCAATTAACGAGTGTGAAAGGAACAAGGTCACTCGACGATATTTTCATATTTAGAGAGTCTGAAAAGAGCTTAACTATGGACTCTAAGGGGGTTCCTTTTTAATAGATAATCTCCAAGGCTTGAAAAACAGATAAACCAAAACCATGGAGAATAGCTCTTTTTCAAAATTTTAGTCCCTCAGGCCCGAAAAAGGGTTAAAATTACACCTGAGAATACTCTCCTAGTGAACCAAATCTCCTAGGGCATACCTTTTTTTGTAAATTAACCATTCAAAACAAAAAATGGGTAAACTACCACTGAATAGATGTGCCTTCAAATTTTAGTTTGACGAGTGTGAAGGGAAACATGATCGCTAAATATATATTCAATTTTAGAGACTCTGAAAAAGAGCTTAAATAAGACTCTAGGGGGGCTTCTTTTCTTAAGTAATCTGAATGAGACCGAAAAGAATAAATAAATTCTTGTTAGATGTTGCTTTCAAAGTTTAAGCAAGCTTGAAATACAACAAATCATGCTCTTAGATAGTCCTTCAGGTAAAGGCCAAAAAAAGATGAAGAAGAAAGAGGCTTCAACACACAATCATGGAGGGATTAAAAGGACTCCCATGCCTATGAAGTACTTCGACATGGGAACCAAATGGAAGACAAGGATTTAACTAGGATGCCCATGTAAGGAAGGCTCTACCACATAAAGTACAAAACACTTATCAACAAGGAAGGTTATTGTCGCAATTCAGTGGGGTCGAACCTAAGGCCAAATGAACCAGGAAACAGATAATGCAAAAAATTCACGTAGGGAAAAACCTAACCTATATGCCATTTTCGAGGTCAATACATGTCAAAACGGATCGATACGATGAAAAAATGTCAAAGAAAAATTTCTCCAAGATTCTGCATATAAGCCAATAATACTCATCCAGAAGTTAATAAATCCAATATAGATATAAACTTTGGAAAATAAGAGGTGCTACTGAACACAAAACTTGAAAACAACAAACCCGAACTATACAATATGGTACAAAGCACAACACATCCTTATGTATCATGCATGGTAGTAGTTCAAGTAGATTCCATTGCTAGGCTTTGACCAAGATTCTCTTCGATAGTCAACCTGGAAAGTCTCCCGAAAGGGAAGAAAACACAAACCACGGTGTAAGTTTTCCCATGGTATAGAAACCGTAGTCATTTCTTCAAGGATAGCCTCATCCGAAGGTAATTAAAAATATAATAAAACACACGAACGAGGAGGGTCGATAGTCCCAAAGGGTGAAGTAAACTGACCATATTTCATATGATGATGGAGGTTATGGCCAGGATTGACAGAGTCTATCAGTGAATAATCACAAGAATGAGGGTTTGAGAATCTACAAATAGCAAGATCAAACTCAAAAGGAGACTCAAGACCACTTGGACCAAGATGGATAAAAATACTGATCAATTGTCGAGACCATGTATCAAGAAGGCAAACATGATTGCATAGGTTCTTGATCAGAAGCAATTGAACATCGAGGATAAAATGCCACATAATGAACCTGTGGCGGGGTAGAGTCTACATTAACACTAGGAACATATAAAGGGGCAACCTGAACTAATTTCAAATTAAGATGGTGATTATCATATACCAACTAGTCAATAATGACAATCCTTCCATCAGGAGGGAAATGCATCACCCGAAAGAGCGTAGACACCACAACATTCATAGCATATACATAATAATGCCCGAGAAGCATATTGAAATCTAAAGGGCCTTACACCACTATAACATCTACAAGTAAAATCTTCCCACCTAGTGATATAGGAAACTGAGAAAGAATCCCCAAATAGTCACTAGGATGTCTATCAAAAGCCAACAACTCATGCGAAGCAGACACAAGCTCGGGAGAACCCAAAGCTTTCCAAGTTGAGGATAAAATACTTGTAGAGGATCCTTCATCCACAATACATTGGTAAACATTTTTTCAATTAACTTCAACCCTTATTTGAAAGGGTGCAAAAGAAGGAAGATGAGGCTCAACAAGGTCATTCCAATCAAAGGAAACCATCCTAGGACTTGGAGGGGGTGCGCTCGAAGTGAGTTGAATTTCCCCTTGTTCTAAAAGTAATGAACTGTAAATGCTAAAAACATAGTTGGTAGACACATCACTCCCCATCAGAAGAATGGGATCAACCAAATATTGCATCGGCATGACCACTTTGGCAGACTCAACACTCTCTAAGAGAAGAGTGGGATCAGATGAATATTGCATCAGCGTGACCAATTTGTTAGACTCGACACTCTCCAAGAGAAGAGTGGGATCAGTCGAAGATTGCATCAACATGACCACTTCCTCAAACACTGAATGAATAGGTTGCAAGACAACATGGTATAAAGGTGCATCACCCCCCAAAAGAGGAGTGGTATTGTCCGAAGATTGCATTGGCATGACCACTTCATCAACCAAAGGATGAATAGATTGTGGGTAAACCAAAGAAGACTCAGAATCAGAAGAGCTTTCAAACATGGACCACAATATTCGTGCCTCTGAAATTCTAGGGAACAGATGAGTAAGGTGATCTCCCTTGAAAATATTAAAAGGGAACTTAGGCTTATGTGTTATTCGTCTAGGTTTCTCAAGAGAATCAATGCCCCCAATATGACTAGCAGTGGCTGGTTGTTTGTCCTCAACATGACTCACAGAGGTTGTTGAAAAATCTCCAACGTGACTAGTAGAGGTTGGTTTTGTTTCCTCAACATGACTTGCAGAGGTTGTTGACAAATCTCCCACATGACTAGTAAAGGTTGGTTTTTGAACTCCATTATGACTTCTAGGGACTAGGTTCGTGCCCCTAGCATGAATTGCTGTTGTTGGTTGCACATTTCCAACATGATTTGCATAGGTTGGTGATTGGTCGATAACATGACTCGCATAGGCTATAGACATATCGTCATTATGAATAGCAATGATTGGAATTTTTCCCTAGCATGACTTACAGAGGTTGGTTTCTTTCCCCCAGTATGACTTGCAGAGGCTGGTTTCTTGTCTTCAACATGACTTGCAGAGGTTGATGACCTATCTCCAACATGACTCACATAGGTTGGTGATTTCTTTTTCTTATTCTTCCTCTTTATATTTCGTTTAGACTTCCAGTTACTAGTAGCTATAATTTCACCAGAGAAGGAAGAAGGAGGTGAAGAAGACTTTGTTGACAAAGGAACATCAACATGATTCCCATGAAATAAGGTGCTTAACTGAGAAGAGTCAAGAGCATTAGGGACATTTGAAATGGTACCCAACCAAACTGGTAGTCCCACATTCAACCCAAGAATGTACAAAGTGGCCATCAAAGGGACACCAACATTTCCAAAAAAAGGAAAAACACAAGAATCTCCTTGTGAAGGGGTTCCTTGGTTGGTATCGTCAGGAACTTTGGCCATGAATATCTTATGCATGGGTTCTTCCCTTGTGGGATCATTCAAGTATGTAAAAGTCTCACACATTGACTCGGGTAAATCAATGGTATAAAACTACATGTCTATAAGGAGGTGGCTCCACTTTTCTAAGCGGAAGACCCAAAAGTGCTCACAATCGGAGGAGTGGGCGATACACCACCTTAGGTAAGAGACCCAAATTAATGACTAACTAACTCTCTATGGAAAACTAGGGAGCATAGAACCCACCACTAATAAGCAAATCCTAAAAAGATACAAACCAAACAAACTACCTTTCTGAATGCTTCTGACCCAGGGAGATGAAGTCATGATCGTCCAAAACATTCACAAAGGGAAATGGATAGCCAAGAGAAGCACTTACCCATACCTCTGACCGACGGTTCATTCAGGTGTCACCCAGAGAGTACATAGTCTGCCTCAGGTATCGTTATACACCCCTCGCAGTCACCTGTGTGTCAACCTATATAATGGAAACTATGCCACCAACTTGTAATCAACAATCAGGGGGGTATAGTCGACAAGCATGTGAGTGTATGGGTAGGGTAAATAAGCCCAAATATCCTCTTGAGGCCTAAAATGCAATAGGACTAGAATCAATCTTAGAGTACCTTAGACAGATCCAAGTGTCTTAGAGGTCCGACACAAGTAGGGCCAATAACGCTACAAGATTCACCTCCAATGAACACTCTCCTAAACGCTTTGTCGGGATCAAGAGTGGATATCTCCATCACCTTCATCCACACAGCCTCATGTTTTACTCCTGTGTGAGAGGATCTTTCCGAATTGAGTAGTTACAAGGTGGATTTTCACACCCTAGCACAGACACCTAAGTTAAGTTTTGGTTGACTTTAGAGAGTTTACCTCTTCACACCTAATCCAAGGCCCTATCCTAAAATATTGGTGAACCCTAGAAAAAGTGTTTCTAATATATTTTAAATTAGCACGTTCATTTTAGGGGATTTTATTACTCAAGGAACATAAGTGAAACTTATCTTGTTTGAGACTCTTGCAAAAAATGAAACTTATAAGAACACTGGCAAATAAAACTTTACCCTAATCCTTCAAATGAAAAAGAGTTTCAAGAAAGAAAATGTATGAACAATTGATGTAGACCCCCCTCTCTCCTCAGGGCTACACGACCTCCTGATCAAGGATCTTTAAATGACTGAGTTGAATCATCTCTTCGGGCCTCTGCTAGACCCGCAAAACCTTATCCACATGCCTTGTTTCCTTCCCCATGCTCAACTTAGCGAACGAGGATTCTCGAACACACACAAAATCCTCTGAGGGACCTTGTGCCAAGATATGGGCCAAATATACTTACACCTGATGATTTCAAGCCCTTTCCTCCTCCTGGTGTAGGTATGAACTCACTTGAATCTCTCAGGCGCTTTTCCTAGCTTCCCGTGTCTTCAATTTTGATTTTTAGGCTTTAGCCCCTTTTTCCTTCGGCAACAGTTGCATGTGACCGTGGGATATGGCTAGGAGCCTACTCAAAGGGTGCTTCAGAGCTTCGGGTTCTGACAAATTCCAAAACACTTCTCCTCAAATCAGTCAGAGTGCCAAGTCTCCAGACTAAACGACCTTACACCACGCGTCCACAAAACATTAAGGGTTCTAATTTACTTCGGGACTCTGCGCTTTGGGAGTTCCAGAGTCTTCTTCCACCACAAACCTCTGGAGTGGCTTTCTAACGGAGTAAACCTCCTCCCTCCACATGTCCCCTTGAAAATCAATGGTCCATGCTTTCCTTTAGGATCAATGACCCACAGTAGCTTTGGGATCTGACACTTTGATGAATTCCGAACAACCACCACGCGAATCCTCCGGAGTGACAAACCTATTAATTACGTGATCTGTTGACACCTGTCCAATTCCAATGGATGGCTTGTATGGACTTTAGCGCTACGACCTTTGATAGTTCTCACTCCACCCAATTCCACTTTCCCTCGAGGTGTACAACCTTCGAAGTGAGGGATTCTCTGACACTTGTCCCCCTGATCTGACGATTCAGATTAACTCCGATGCTTCGGCCTTCGGGAGTTCTTGCTCCAACCAAATCCTCTTTCCCCCTAGAGTGAATTTTCTATGATTTGGCATATCTTCTACCACGTGTCCCTTTCAAATGGACGGCTAGGATGACTTTCGAGACTCCGGCCTTCAGGATTCCCCACCCCTTCACACTTCGAAACCTCCGAAGTGCTCTTGCTCCGGAGTGCAGGATTCGATGAAACTAGTTCCTTTGGATTTGGACGACTCAGATATGCTTCAGCTCCTGACTCTTTGGGAGTTCTCCACCCTTCTCCACTCTCTCCTATGGGATGAAAGATCTCCTGCCATGTTTGTCCAATTGATAGACGACTGAGATATTATCTGCTACTTCGGGCTTCAGGGATTTTCAAATATTAACACTTCAAATCCTCTGGAGTGCCTCTCCTCTGTAGTTAACCATATGCTACCATGTGCCTTCCTACGCCAACAACTGGGGTCTATTTCAGCACTTCGGTACTTCAACAATTTTGCAACCACATCGTCTTAAATATCCCGTAGTGCAATTCCTTCAGAGTCTCAGATCTCACTCCACATGTCCCTCCAAGCACTAATGGCTAGGATGAGATCTAGACTTTGGAGATTCAGTGGATTTGGTCACTTCTCACCTGGATTCTCTTAGAGTTCCTCTGCTTCGGACTTCCATATATTCCGCCACCTGTCCCTATGGATTATGGATGGTCCTGATCATCTTTAGGACTTTGGGACTTCGGCGAGTCCACTCTCCTGTGCACTTAAAAGAATTTAAAGCTCATGCAATTACTTGGATCCAACGAATGTTGGTTCGCCACACTTAGATCCAATGGTTGGGATATTCTTTCCTCCTTGGAACCCTCCTTATGATATCTGGATGTAGAATTCAATGGTCTAGATCTCTCTTTGCAGCTGATCTAACGACAACTGTCACTCTTCCTCTTGAGCTTCTACTTTCTCTCGAATTGGAAGAGTTTGTAATAGTCAAAGGGCATGACCTTTGATCCTTCTTCGAGCCCGACTACTTGGGTATCGACTTGTGATTCTCCTTTTGATATTTCTAAATTGGAACAATTTCACCTCTATGCATGCCTTGTGCTCAATTGAGCCTTCAAACGACTTCAGACTTAGAATATTTTTCAGAAAATATTCCTATACATTCCTTGTG
>JASDQU010104365.1:52251-72475 GCA_032191745.1 Picea mariana | reverse complement strand
CAAGGGTGACTATCTTGCTGCCGATAAAAAAAAATGTATATCTCGTCCCCTCTTTTTGGAATGTTTGATTTTTTTTTCTTTTTCAAATTTTTAAAAAGCTTGAAAAAGAATAAAATAATTCTACATTATAAAGGATGAAAGAGTGTCACAGGAAAGCAAACTAGTTTCAAGCGCATGGAACATATTGATGCTCAGTGCAAGGAGACATGTGTAGTGTTAGTGATATTTCTTGTCCTAGGCACAAGAGTATTCAGGTTTGTAGGATACACGGGAATCTCCCAGTGCAACAGCAGAAGGACCTCTTTTCTGGTTATGAGTCAAGCAAGCGGGCAAATTTTTGTTGTCGGCAGTCGAGATTCATCCACAAAGCAGACTAGTGGTCATCAGGATTTCGGGACTGAATCTGGCTCGTCCGATCCAGCGGCGCAGAATCTAGTCATATTGGCATATCGAATTTTGGGAGTTCGAGGGGAAAAGTCCCTCGTCATTTCACATCCTGAAACCCCGAACCCCGAAATGCCGATAAGCGCTCTTCTAAGCCAGACCCACAGTTATGGCACCTGGTCATAAAGGAACGAGCCTGGAGGAGGGCACTTCCGTTTATCATTTGGCCACCCGAGCCCGCCATATTTCCGAATCAATCCTGAACTGTCAGATCAATGGAGGGATGCGTGGTGACCGTTAGGGTCTCCTGGCATTTTTCCCATCGCGATTTTGGGGAAGGAAGACCTACTCCTCTCTTATCCACGACTTCCAAGTGCCATCGGACTTGACCTCAATCTTGGTCTACACCTGGAGTAAATGACAGCCAGAAGGGGCAGTTGAAGCCTCCCATTGTTCATTAAGTATGAGGTATGGAGGGTCTGGCGAGCAGTCTGCTAGAAGGGGTCCTGCGTACCCTCTTTTCCAAGAGGCCAGGTCAAGTTCTCAGCCGGAGGAGGTCTGCACATGCTATGTCATCCTTTAATGGCTCAGCTACTCCCCTTGCAGTAGCCACGCGCAGTCAAGGTAGCCTCTGACAAAGAAAATCCATCCGAAATTTGATTGAAGGGACACAAAACCTTGGGCAACGAGCACACCTCTGTTAGGCGAATTTTGTTGAGTATATAGACTCATTCTTTGTATTTTGTAATCCATCGATGGTAGAGAAAAGCTCCCGACTGTAAATTTTTAACAACCATTCTAGTTCCTTGGTTGTGCATCTATATATGAGATTTCTTGTTTTATGAAAAACAGTTTTTCCTACTCCATCTAAGCTTTCATCTCATACTAGGGAGTTCATGATCGACTGATTCACATGAATTGTTGCAATTATGTCATGATAAAGGATTTATCATTGCATCATTGTATTCTCTGGTTTTCTATATTTGAATGTAAGAAGATCTTGCGTTTGGATGTTTTCTTCCCAGTCTATTGGAAACCTGTTGTTTACGATAGACCCTTGCACTCCTATTATACAAGTCTTCCCCCCTACTCACCCTTATTACAACTCACTATTTGAAGCTTATCTAAGACCTCACTCACCTGTGCATGCCTGGCCTAGTTTCCAAGTTAGAACCACATCGTCTTGAGTTAACCTCCATTTGATCACCCCATTAAATAAAGTGTGACATTAAACTGATGGGCATCAGGCTCTGCTCTTGCTGCAATCCAGGAGTGACTTCCGTCGCCAACATTTTTGGCACCGTTGCCGGGGATGAAGTTGAAGATTTTCCCTGGGCAAAACGACATTGAGCCTCTGATTCTGAAGGTGCATCAGACATCAGAGCCCTTAAGGATTACTACTGTGCACCTGACGAATCCACTGTGGTGACTCCATTGTTTCTACATCACTGTTTCAGTTGTGACTACTGTTAGCACACCTGAAAGATGACCCTAAGGAGCTTTCTCAAAAAGGTTTCAGTAGCTGCTTTCTCAGCCTGAGAAGCTTCCTGGGGTAACGACAATGTTAAGATCTGGCCTTTGATGGTGAACAAGGACCAGACACACTTGAAGTTGCGCATCTTTCACCTGGCGAATCCATGATTTGAGGATCGATTGGCAGCTCCACGGGTTCAATATGGAGAAAATTCTGGCTCAAAGGTTTGCTTTCTGTGACTTTTCTCAGATAGTTGGTTTTCCTAATGCACTTCCTGATAGAGACCAATGGGAAGATTTCCTCCCTAAATTTCATGCAACAAGTTGGGAGGAACCAGCTGAGCATTTACTGGACTTCCATGAGGCTATTCACCGACACAATATCACGCATGAGGATGTCTAGATTAAGCTCTTTAGGTATTCATTGAAGGGAGATGCTCTTGAATGGTGTCAGTCTCTTCTCGATGCAAGCATCCACTCTTTAACAGGTTTTCATACAGCTTTCAATTCATTTTGTAAAGATTATTTTCCAGCTATTTGTTTGTATGAAAACTATTGTGAGGAGTTTTCTTCACTTCGTGAAGCCTCTGCTGGCCCTGAAGACCAGGTCCGTGATGAATCTTTTACTGTGGAGGAGAGCATCTGCTGTGAAAATATAGAGGTGTTGGACGATATTAATTGTGTTATCCCTAGAATGGAGGCATCTGACATCATATCAGATGCAGCTGTTCTTTTAGATCTTCATGAAGATCAACACACCTCTTGTGGAGATTATGAGTTTGCAGAGCAGATATGGTCCATGGTAGATGTCTCACCTGAGTATTGGGTTGAAGCAGATATTCCTAGCAGCCCTGCTTCTAAGGACAGAGGCCTTCCCATTTTTAAAGAAGAAATTATTGTGGAAGAGGTTTCCTCTCTTTTTCTCCAGGGGGTTTTTCACGATATATGTTTACCTGGGATTAAAGAGAAAAAGATCACGTGTGAGAAGCCAGAACCAGTAGGTCCCACTGTCCCTGAAATAGAAATTTTTGATGGGATCACTGTTCTAGAGGAGGGGCATATCAATGAAGGACAACCCCTTTTTGATATATATTGTAGTGATGAGGAGAAGCAAACTTATCCTACTTTTGATCACTATAGAAATACTGAAGAACTAGTCAGCAAACAGAACCACCCCATGGTCCCTGTTTATGATGAATACGAATCAGACATGTGGGAGACCGAACCAGAGGAGCAGAATATTTCTTGTTCAGAGCCAGTCAATGAGAAGCCACCGCTCGAGAGCAACAAGCCTACGTCAGTTGTCCACCATCAACCTGTGCTTATCAAAGATATTCATCCACATGAGAACAACTATGTAGCAGAGGAGGCTGCCTGTCGCCAATTTTCTAAAATTTGCCACTCATTCTATGATCCTATCAGCAAGTACATGGAGTGGCATTTCCCCTATGCCTTGGAGCCGCCCTATTTCATCTCAACTTCACCCTGTGAGGAGAAGTTGAAGAGTGTAGCCATTCTGCTATCACGGTTGCAGTATCTGTTGGTGATCATTGACAGAAGGAAGGAGCTTCTATCCAGGAAGCTGCTTGAATGGATATGGTGGAAGTTTTCTTTCACCTAGCCCATGTAAAATATTTTATTAGCATTAGAAATATAGATAAATAAGCTCCTTTGAGTATGTAGCTTTATTTTGTTACTTTTATTTTTTGTCCTGTATTTTCAACAGCGGGATGTTTTGAGCATGACTCCATAGCCCAACAACAAGGGACTGAAGCTGCGGAATGAGTTCTTAGAGCATCGCATGGACGACTCTATCCCCCATGGAGCCTAATGTTAGCGATATTTCTTGTCCTAGGCACAAGAGTATTCAGGTCTGCAGGATACACAGGAATCGCCCAGCACAGCAGCGAAAGGACCTCTTTTTTGGTTACGAGTCAAGAAAGCGGGCAAAGTTTCATTGTCGAGAGCCGAGATTCATCCACAAAGTAGACCAGCAGTCATCAAGATTTCAGGACTGAATCTGGCTCGTCCGATCCAGTGGCACAGAATCCAGTCATATTGGCATATCGGATTTCAGGAGTTCGAGGGGAAAAGTCCCTCGTCATTTCACATCCCGAAACCCCAAACTCTGAAATTCCGATAAGCGCTCTTCTAAGCCAGACCCACAGTTATGGCTCCTGGTCGTAAAGGAACGAGCCTGGAGGAGGACGCTTATGTTTATCATTTGGCCACCCGGGCCCTCCATATTGCCGAATTAATCTTGAACCGTCAGATCAGTGGGGGGACATGTGGCGACCGTTAGGGTCTCCCGGCATTTTTCCCATCGCGATTTCGGGGAAGGAAGACCTGCTCCTCTCTTATCCATGAATTCCAAGTGCCATCGGACTCGACCTCAATCTTGGTCTACGCCTGGAGTAAATGACAGCCAGAAGGGGTGGTTGAAGCCTCCCATCATTCATTAAGTATGAGGTATGGAGGGTCTGGCAAGCAGTCTGCTTGAAGGGGTCTTGCGTACCCTCTTTTCCAAGAGGCCAGGTCGAGTTCTCAGCCAGAGGAGGTCTGCACATGCTAGCTCAGCTACTCCCCTTGCAGCAACCACACACATTCAAGGTCACGTCTGACAAAGAAAATCCATCCGAAATTTGACTGAAGGGACACAGAACCTTGGACGACGAGCATGCCTCTTTTAGGCAAATTTTACTAAGTATATAGACTCATTCTTTGTATTTTGTAATCCATCAATGGTAGAGAAAAGCTCCCGACTGTAAAGTTTTAACAACCATTCTAGTTCCTTGGTTGTGCATCTGTATATGATATTTCTTGTTTTATGACAAACAGTTTTTCCTACTCCATCTAAGCTTTCATCTCATACTAGGGAGTTCATGATCGACTAATTCACATGAATTGTTGCAATTATGTCATGATAAAGGATTTATCGTTTCATCATTGTATTCTCTGGTTTTCTATATTTGAATGTAAGAAAATCTTGTGTTTGGATGTTTTCTTCCTAGTTTGTTGGAAACCTGTTGTTTACGATAGACCCTTGCACTCCTCTTATACAAGTCTTCCCCCCTACTCACCCTTATTACAACTCATTGTTTGAAGCGTATCTAAGACCTCACGCACTTGTGCATGCCTGGCCTAGTTTCGGAGTTGGAATGATATTTTTTTGAGTTGGCTTCCATTCGGTCATCCCATCTATAAACCACCGTGACATAAAATTGATGGGTGTTAGGCTCTGCTCCTGCTAGCAATCTGGGAGTGACTTCCATCGCCAACATGTAGGATAAGGACACTTGGGAAAATTCCTCCATGGGTCAAGGTGTCAGATCACAAGGGGAAAAAGTGCTAGAAGGCTTGTACCTAAGGAATGCTCTACAAGTTCAGTAATAGCAACATGAAGCCGACATTAGGCCAAAGACGCAAGGATGAGACATGTGATGTGATTACAACATGACACAACAAGACTCCTTCCATTTAAAGTTTTATGAGCACAGAGAAGGTAAGCTTAGTGGTTTTTCACATTTAGAGAGTTTGAAGATCACTAAAATAAGACTCCAGAGTATTCCTTTTTCGTAATTAGTCTAGTCGGTCCCAAAAAGGATTAAAATTATACCAAAAGGACGTCTCTTCAAAACCATTTTAACGAGTGTGACAGAGACAATATCACTCTGCTATCTTTTCAATTTTAAGGAGTTTGAAAAGAGCTTAACTATGGACTCACAACCATTTTTCAAATTTAGTCCCCTTAGTTCGAATATTATAAATAATAACTTAGGAGAACTCTCCTGATGAGACATGTTTCTCAAGGCATACATTTTTCCTGGGTAATCTATTAGCCAGAAAAAGGGTTAAACTTATGCCAAATAGATATTCCTTCTGGACCAATTAACGAGTGTGAAAGGAACAAGGTCACTCGACGATCTTTTCATATTTAGGGAGTCTGAAAAGAGCTTAACCATGGACTCCGAGGGGGTTCCTTTTTCATAGACATCTATGAAAAAAGGGGTAAACTATTGTCGGACATATGTTCCTTCAAATTTTAGTTTGACGAGCATGAAGGGAAACAAGATTGCTTGGCAATCTTTTCAATTTTAGAGAGTCTAAAAAGGGATTAAAGAAGATTCCAGGGGGGTTTCTTTTCTTAAGTAATATGAACAAGACCAAAAATAATAAATAAATTCTCATTAGATGTTGCTTTCACATTTTAAGTGAGATTGAAAGAAAACAAACCATTCTCTTAGGGAGTCCCTCGGGTATAGGCTAGAAAAATATGAAGAAGAATGAGGCCTCAATACATAGTCATAGCAGGACTAAAGGACTCCCAAGCCTATGAAAAACTCATAGCATGGACTCAAAATTGCAAAAAAGGATATACCTAGGGAATCCATGTAGAGGAAGGATCTACCACCTAATTACAACACCTCTAAAGAAACATAAAAGGTTATGTGTTTCACTTCAGTGGGATCGATCCTATGGCAAAGCGGAAAAAGTCAACAAAATGCAAGATGAGAGGTGATGAGAACCTAACCTACATGCAAGTGTCGAAAAAAAAAATTCACCATGGGATGATGTGGGTGTAACCCATCTCATAAAAACACCAAACCAAAAGAAAAAGTTCATAAGAACGACCCAAAGATCCCCAAAAATAAGCTCAAGCACCCACCAAGCCAAGAATAGGGAAAAAGAGGACCAAACTGGCGAAAAAAGAGCCAAACAAGTCTATAAATAGGGGTATACAACTCATTTTACCCATTGCAATTTGGAAAATAACAAAAAATTCAAAAATCCATCTTCCTTAAAACGTGGATTCAAGGATATACGGTGGATGAAAAGTCTTAAAACTTGAACCAAGTAAGTACAAATGACGTCTCTCATCATTTCAATTCATCCTTTATTGTTTATTTAATTGTTTAGAGGGTGTGAACCCTAGGAAAAAATCCAGGCCTACATGTACTCAGGTTGTCCACGCTCAGAATGCGTATATACACGAGAAAAGTAAAACTTAGCACACATATATATATGTGACTTTTTTAAAGACATCCCATGTACATCTCTTTAAAGATTTCAAAAAATATGAAAAAGGGACTAACCTCAAAAACCTTTTATGCAATAGGATGTATGTTCACTGGTGAGAGAGGAACATGAGGAGTTAAATATCTTGGTCGAGGAGGATCTGGGGTTATTTCCATGCTAAAACACTGTGGTATCTGGAAGTTCTTTCAGTGTCCATTCATGAGGGAAAAACCTAGGTTACTAAATCATTTGATAGAGTATTGGCACCCAGATGTAGAAGCCTTCATGCTAGAGGGCCAATCATTGACTCCAACTACCAAGGATATATAGTTTTTGACTGGCCTCTCCAAGAGGGGGGAACCGTTTAACTTGAGGAATTTTCCTCCAGGACCACACAACATAGAGGATTACATTAGCATGTGCTATGAGGTTGAAACTGAGAAAGTAGGATCTAAGGTTCCAATTCATAAGATCACAAGCCTTAACCCATGGATAGTACTTTTTATGATTGGGTAGATCATGGAATCTGCAACACTTCATCAGGCTTCACATGCACATATGCATTGTGAAACTCAGTGTCTATAGGCCACCATATTTTATTGGACCACCACGATTCTCACATGTATGAAAAAACAACTGACTGATTGACTAAAAAGAACAAACAATAACTTTGGGTTTGGGACCATGTTGTGCACTTTGGGTTTTAAGAGAGTACCAAGCCTTAGCCCATGAAAGACAGTACGAGGCCATATTTCCTCCTTTCCAATGTTATGCAGGTGGGCAACTTTTTTTCCTCGATAGGGTGTAGGGAGAGTGAAGGAGGAATCCAAAGACAAGTTCTTTGACTCATGGGCCCATCAAATTCCTGCGATCGAAGACTGACCCTTCGCGGGGATCAATTCCCTAAGTGATCCTGATATGCCTATGCCCCATGGAAAGGAGTGTGGAGAGATAGGTACACATTAATTCATATTTTAAATTTATTTAATTTTTAGTTTCTTAAATATTATCCTTTTTTATGGTAGTGTCAAAGTACTAGCTCAGTAATCTATTATATATATATATATATACGTGGGACTAGTATGACCAGCTGACTTTTGTAGGACCAGGCATCGTCCTCGAGAGGATTTTGAACCAACAGGAGGAGGAGGACCAACAACCGTGGGAGGGCCACCAGTTGGAGAGGATGAGAGAGTATTGAAATGAGTGGAGAGGAACCTGACAGCTCTCACTCATCTAATGTTGATGGAAGAGATTGAGGACCTACCCTCAATCATGCAGTTGCATGGTGTAGGGGTACCCAGGAATTGGGTTCAGTTGTTCAGGCATATTTCGAACACTGTAGTTCATTACACTAGGTCCAATAGGCCTACTCCGTAGCTATCACTGGACCACATATGTGCCAAGGGAAGTGAGGGCTTGATCCCAACGATGTATATCAGCTCTATTTGATGCTTTATGGCCCACTTTTGTACTTATGACAGTATTTTTTTAACATATTATTATAGATATACATTTTTTTTCCTTATGGATAAATTGTTTTGTACAAATTTATTTACATATGCGTGTATGTGTGTGCTTTTACTTTTATGTGTGAGCAATATGCCAATCTAACACATGATTAGCCAATGTATCAGTTAGTTGATTAGATATCCTAGGAACATGAATATAAGTAATATAATCAAAATAGCATTTTAAGAGACATACCCTAAGGAATTGTCAGTGAAGGGTGGGATCATAGACATGGTACACTCCATTTAACTGATACACGACCAATTGAGCATCTAGATAAACCCAAAGGTGAGAAATACCATGTGACAAGGAATCACATAGTAATTCTATTACGACACTATACTCAGAAACATTATTTGTTGCTTTGCCCAGACAAATACCTCCATAAGACATCAACTGACAAAAGGGTGTGAAGATCACACAAGCTGTGGAAGAAATCCTTCGATTGTTTTAGCTAGCACCATATGTGAACCCAACATAGACCTCATATTCACTCGACATCTTCCATAGTGAAAATAAACACAATAAACTACACATCCACAGGAAAAAAAGACACAAAAATGTACAAATAAAGCTATACATTATATACAAGAATTCACACCCAGGTGACCAACCTAAGTGTAATACTTTTTAAGTTATAGCCCATTTCTAGGCTCTGACAAAGCATTACCTTTGAAATCAACCAGTTGATAGGCACCCTTTTCTAAAAATTTCTTAACAATGAATGGTCTGAACCACATGGGTTTGAATTTGCCTTCTCCCAAGGGATCTTTATATTGGTCATAGACCAAGACAAGATCACCTTCGAAGAAAAATCTAGGGCTAATGGACCGATCATAATGACACTTGACACATTTCTTGTGAGCCTCGTTAGCCAAGTCTGCATCTCGAAACTGCTCATCGAGCTACTCGAGATATAGTAGACACTCTTCAAGTGAAGTAGTATCGGGCAGTAATTCCACTGCCAACTTAAGAGAAGGAATTTGGCACTCTATGGGAAAGACTGCCTCCAACTCATAAATGAGTTGGAAAGGAGACCAATCGGTAGCAGTCTTGACTGAGGTTCGATAAGCCCAAAGCATCGAGTACACTATCAAATGAAAATTCAACTTGGACGAATTGATCGTCCGTTGGAGAATAGTCTTGAGAGACTTCTTAATAACCTCCACTAGAACATTTGCCTATGTATAGTAGGGTGACAAATGTTCTTAATTAAACCCCAGTTTTGATGTTAGCTCGGTCATCATCTTGTTCTGGAAGTGATTTCCATGGTCTGTGACAATATCCTTCGGAATACCAAACCTGGCTACAATCTGGTTTAAAATGAAAAGTGCAGTCATTTCTTTGTCATTGCTAAATGTCGACATGGCCTCAACCGAATTACTAAATTAATATACCACCACAATGATGTAACGATGCACCCTAGCCAAATCTCGCTGGCATGTAATGAAATTAATCCCCCACTTAGTGAAGGGACCAACAACAATAACTAGAAACATGGGAGCAGGGTGTGCCTGCATCTTCTGAGAAAAGATATGGCACGGATGACACTTCTTGACTGCCTCTACATAATATTTTATCAATGAAGGCCAAAAGTATCCAATGCAAAGAACGTTTTGGGTTGTTGCCAACGCAGACAAGTGACATCCACACGCTCCAGTGTCACAGTCATTCAACACAAGATTTTCCTCTTCATGAGTGAGACAATTAAGGATAATGCAATCAACTCCTCAACAATATAAAGTATTATCAATGATAATATAGTTCCACGCTTGATGGCATATTCGTCAATGTTCATCACGAGAAGTAGAGGAAGGGAACTTCAAAGTCTGAAGATACACAAGTATATATCCATACTAAGGGTCCAAATATGCAATAAGGAAATGATCCCCATTGATCAATGATCCTTCAGGAAAATGTTGATTAATTGGTTTGATTGTCATTGATGCCAACCCTTGAAGCAAGTCCGGTAGCAAATTTTGGTAGCCCCAACAATATGATTAAGGGAATTCAGTTTGATTGATGTATAATGGTATGAATTCTAATATATTTGTAGGTAAGACTATTCTATATGGATATTACAAGTCATGCCATTTCCAGTGATATACACAACGTCACATAACTCCTCACGGTTAGAGAGTTATGTCCCGGTGAAGTTGGAGAACCCTCATGATTTATCTAGAAGGTCAAAGAAGTCAAATTAATTCTAGAAGCTCCTAGAAAAAGTTGACTAGTCAAGTAAGTGAAACTTGGAGTTAGTTATGGGTTAAGTTGTTGCAATAAGAAAATAATTAAAAATAATTTAGTTGCAACTAGAAGTGGAGAATTTACTATCTTTAGCAAAGTGAGTTAGAAGTGGACAAGTGGGTTAGCCCTAAAAGAAGGAAAGTGGGTTAAGTTGGTTAGAAGGTAACCCATTGAGGAAGCTACATGGAAGTATAAATAAGAGAGAAAGGCTCTCCCGTTAGCACCTATTGAATATCATTGAGCATCTATTTTGTGAAAGGTTATTTGGGAAGGTATTATTGATAGAGAAAAAATGCAGTAGAAAAAGTGCGGTAGAAAAATCACGACAGAAAAAGTGCAGTAGAAAATCACAGCAGGAAAAGTGCGGCAAAAAAATCACAGCAGGAAAAGTGCGATAGAAAAAGTGTGGCAGAAAAATCGCGGTAGGAAAAGTGCAGAAGAAAAATCACGGTAGAAAAACCACGACGGAAAAAGTGTGGAAGAAAAATCGCAGCAAAAAAATCACTGCAATAGATTCACGACAGTAGAATCATGGCAGCAAAACTGCAACAACAGAATGCTACAAGAATAAAAAGGTATGGTTTTCATATGTGTAGTGTTGAATCTATGAATCTGGTTGATGGATTTCCTTGTAAATCTATTGGATGCCCTCTTGGAAGTTTACGACTTGTTGTAGACTTGATCTGAGGCAAATCTACTGAAGTTTAGTATCGGTTGATGTTTGAGGGGTTTTTGTTGAGGTATGTTTCTAAAGTTATTAGTACAGATAGAGGTTGTATAATAGTGAGGTTCTAGCACATGGTTTGAGGTATAGACCTATGGAATAGTGTTTGAGGTATATGTGATCATATCATATTGGTTGATTAGTATACAGTGACATGTTTCTTAGTGACAGATTTGGCAGAGCAAGTTGTGACAGTGACATATTCAGTTTCTACATTTGGAACTTATATTTCAGGGTGGTTGGATAGGGAAAGTATAGGTGGTTGTATTCGAAGAACATAGGGGGTTGTAGCATTCTTCTAGTTGTAGCCATACAATTGGAGAGTTGGAGCTTCCCTCAGGTTGTAGCCTAAAAATAGGGGGTTGGAGACTCCTTCCAGTTGTAGCTGGAAAACAAAGGAAGTTGGTGCTTCCAATGAATGTAATTTTTAAAGACAAATAAGAAAAAGCATTCAATGGTTTTCTCTTGCATTGGATTTCCACGTAAAAAATACTGGTGTACTATGTATGTGTATGATTGTTCATTTGTTCATGGTTTATTTACTCTAAACTTATTGGATGATAATGGTATATTGATCATAAAGATAAATAACATTTTCATATTGTGGTTAAAAGGATTAAAAAGATCTATTACTGATTCACCCCCCCTCTCAGTAATCTAATAGCAAATCGTTACTACTTCCGACCAGAAGTTCCAAAATTAATTCCACAAAGACCAAGGAAATTTTAGATTTTTCCTAAACAAAATCCAAGTCAAATTATTGTAGGATGAATATCCATGGATTGATTTTCTCGCCGATGACCCATTGTGTTAACACATATTGGAAAGGGTTCACCATAGCTATGACGGTGGTTCTACGAAGTAAGATGTAATGACAGAACTATTGGACAACATGGAAAGTTGCCAAAGTGAGTTTCTCAACATGGGTGTAGTTGAGTTCTAGTCCTACCAAGCCTCGACTAAGATAGTAGATAACATTCTCTTCGAGCGCGTCATCCTCTTGGACCAGGACCATGCCAATAGTAGATTCTACGAGAGCCAAATACAATAAGAAATCCTTGCCATAATCTAGAGTACTGAGCAGAGGAGAAGACTTCAGAGCACATTTCAACGCTTTGAAATAGAATTGAGCCACTTCATTCCAACAGAATGGGACCCCTATCTTCAAGAGATGCATAAAACATTTAGTAATCTAGACATATTTCGCAACAAAGCGCCGAAGAAAGTTAGCTTTACCCTATAAAATTTGAAGCTAGGGGATTGTGCGCGGGGGAGGAAATTAAACTATTGCCTCAACCTTCATAGGATCGACCATGATCCCTTTAGTTGACAAGATAAAACCTAAAAAGCGACCCAATGTTACACAAAAAATACACTTATTTGGATTAAGGCAAATCCGATAGTAGTGACACCTCTAAAAGATAATTTGTAAGTGGCCAGGATGATCAGATATCTTATGAGAATGTGATGTCATACCATCAAGATACACCTCGACTATATGTTTGAGGTCGTGGAAGTCAAATGACATGGCACGTTGAAAAGTGGCTCCAACATTCTTAATGCCAAAAGGCATTTTCCGGTATGTGAATGTACCCAAAGGACATATAAATGTTGTTTTATGTTGATCCTCAGGTTTGGTCTAAATCTGGTTCTGCCCGAAAAAACCATCCATAAAATAAAACACCTCATAGCCCGCACATTCATCGACAATCTGATCAATGAATGGGGTTGGAAAATGATCTTTCGAGCAATATTTATTCATATCATGAAATTCCATACACACACGGATTTTACCTTGTTTTTTATTGATAGGAACATGGTCCGACAACCATTCTATCAACTGCACTAGATAGATGAAACCATCCTTAATGAGTTTCTCTACCTCAACCTTGATGGTCACTGCCTTGAGAGGATTGTTGGGCAAAGCATCTACAGGACAGGCTTAACATCGGGGTAATTTGTAATCTCATGTTCAAACATACGTGGGTCAATTCCTAGAATCCCCTCATAAGACCAAGAAAAAACATCACGAAACTCCTTAAATAATTCAGTATAGATTTGAATTTCCTTGTAGGAACAATCTGCTTCGACGAAAACATTTTTAATGACACCAAGGGTTCCAGAGATGTCGATAGGAATCGTTTCAACTATACTTTCCATGTTTCCCTCGGCATAGATTTTGTATGTGGCCAAAGGGTTAACATGACAAGTTGCATCTCCATTCAGGTTCATAGTTGACTCTCCTACCTCTACTCTCCTCAACTCAGGAAAAAAATAAGATCTGTGGTGAAGATTATCCCAAGGTCTATCCAACCTAGTCATTGCCTCCAAATTCGCCTTGTTAGAAGGAAAGACTAATTCCAAAGGATCATGAGTGGCAAGAGAGTCTTGAGCCCAAATAGGATCGAGAATGGGATCTAGCTCCTATGGGGGAGTCGTATCAGGGTTAGTTGAGGCTTTCTCGATAATACTATATGAAACCTAAGCAGCGAATAATGGCATAGCCATTCTAGGATGCCCTACCCCTTCCATCAAATCTGATGGGGAAGGTGAATTCCATGGGTCATTAAAGTAACTCGTTCGAAAATAAGCGACTTGAAAAATCGAAGCCTTCGGCTAATCGGGGATAGCTGAAATAAAATTGACATCATTTGAAGGTGGTGGATAATCAAAATTCCCCATTTAGATATGGAAAAAATCCAGCACCTAATTTGAAGGTCATGGCTGCGATTTGTCAATCATCAGGACCATGGATGCCCCCAATGAAGGGTCACGATGAGAGAAGGATAATTGATCAACAACTATGATCCAGCCTTGATGAGGACAACATAAGACCCAAACAATGGTGGATACAACCATTGTCATAGTGTAGGTCCAACTTTGACCTAACAAAAGATTGTAGTTGAGAGATGCATCAACTACTTCTACCTCGCTGCACATGGTTTTTCCCTCCAACATCATGGGGAAGGAGGGAATTATGCCATGTGGTCTAAAAGATAGGCCATCAAACATGGTTAGCAATGTCAGTGATAGAGACAAATCAAGCTGTCCAATGGACTTCTGACATGCCAACAACATCACTTAAGTCAAGGAACCCTCGTCTACCGCCATACGGAAAATGTTTTGTGTCAACGATTTCTTGGCATACACCACTACTATCTAAAAATAAACGTGGTAAGGCAGATGAGGTTTATAATATGTAGGGTAAAAAACAATCATTCTCGAGTTAGTAGTCTTGGCAGCTCCTAAGGAAGACAACAATGCTTTCCTCTATGAGGGGCAACTCTAAAGAACTTCTAGAGTATACATTGCGCAAGGCGTTTGTGTCAAATCCTCCACGATGGAGTAATTCTGAGTAGCCCTTGCATTCATTTTTTGAGAAGCATTCTTAAATGCACCCTTAGGAATGTGAGTCATAGTTTCTCCCAAAGTCTTCTCAATGTGAAGAGGAGGGAGTGGGTTGGAAGCTTCTTTTCCCTTGTGAGCAGATTCAGACATTCTATAATCGTGAGCCCTAGCTTGTAGATGAGCATCTAATCTCATCATATAAATGATTGTGGTTTCGTTATTAGCATTAGGCATGGGGGATCCCTGATTTCCCCCAGGCGAATTCGTGGATGAGGAAGCATGAGCCATATTTTTCCCTTGTGAGAAAGAATTGGTTAACACAAAAGGCTATTTTTGTGCCAATATATTTTGGGCTTCCTCAAGATGAGGGAAATGGTGAGTCAAGTGATCGTCCATGTAAATCTTACACAAAAACTTCACCTTCCTCTTTTCATTTTTACCCTTGCCAGCATTATTCACAACCTTCTTATCCCTCTTACCCTTCTTGTTTTTAGATTTCCTCTTTCCCTCAGATTTTTGGTTACCCTTGGGATTCATCGATTGCACACTGTGTACATCTAACATTTGGTTTTTGGGGGTAGCCGAACTAGGATTTTGGCTAGCCATAGTCTGTTGAATCGATAACTATTGTAACTGGTTAGTCAAATCATCTATGGGCTTAGTTTGTGCTGAGACTACTATGTCATCGGTGTGATTCCCATAATTATATTTGTTCTTTTCGAAATTTGATTGTGGTGCGTCCGGAAGGATCTCATAAAACATACAGGATTGAGAGTAAATCAACTCTAGTTGTTGGGCTCTCATAATAGCCTCTTCTTCAGAAAAAACTCTAGATGTTGCGATGTCTTTGGATAAACAAGGCACCAAGGACTTTAGGAACCACTCGAGAAAAAATGCAGAAGGAACCTTCACTTTGATCATGCTCTTTTGTCGATGCCATTCTCGGATGTGATTCGAGATATGGACAAATTTTGTTTGCTCGAAGTTGGCCAGCAACTCAGTGCTGGCATCGTATCTCATCGGTAACTTGAAATTGTTTAAGAAAACCATTGCTAGGTTGTTAAATTAAGAAAAATTTGAGCTATCGAGCTCGATATACCATTTCGCGACACTCCCAATAAGAGTGAGTTGAAATAAATGCAACTAAACAGAGTCATCCTTAAAAAAATTGGATGAGCACCATAAATGAAATGTCATAACTTGATCGATTGGATCTTCATCAGGCTTCCCTTCAAACTTAGGGATGTTCGAGGGAAACGTAGTCGGCATGGGCGGGGGGAAACGTGGATCATGAAAAATTAGATCGTTCAACAACCTCGACAAGTATGGAAAAGGAAGAGTTTCCAGGAAAGGTAGTCTAGGTTGTGGTGGATTCAAAGGAAAAGAAGGGCTTGGAGTTTGACTGGCACCAGGTTGCCAGGAAACGTTTTCCTGTTGTCTAGGGTTTTGGTAGAAACCATGGTGTCTCTGGCCTATAAAAGAAATTTTTGCTTGATTCTACATCGCCAACATATTCTCGTAGTTGGATGACATACCTTGTGTAGGGATTGCCCCTTGCATGGTATTCCAGGGACCTTGGTTAGGGATGCCCCCCCAGCCAACCCTCCTAGCATAGTATTGAACTCTTCCCATGGTTCCACTGAGTGTGGGCGGCGTTTACCCTGATCAACATCCCTTGCGAAGGAAATGATCCCTTCCAGGGATTTCCAAGACCTTGTGAGGAGTAAACTCTTGTCATCACTCCCTGTGAAGGAACAAATCCTTACATAGTATTTGGTTGACCAAAGACAGGGTTGCCCCCTGACGATAAAGCATACAATGAGAAAGTGTTATTTCCAAGCACACCAAAAAAACAAAAAGGCATAGACCCTATTGGGTTCATATAGGACTAAGGCCCATGACTCCCTCCACTAAAAAAACTAGAGTTGGTGTTAAGCCCAAATGGTTGATGGAAAGAACCTTTGATCAAAGGGGATGGAGGAGGGATATGACCCCTGCAATAAGGGATAGTGTTAAACAGGGAAGTGGTGCCCATGAAATATCCTTGTAAGGGAGCACTAGAAGTCTCTGCCCCTATACCAACAGTCTGTTGGATTATTGAGAGGGGGGGGGTGAAGAAGTAATGGCATAATTATAATCATTTTTCTTCAAATGTTATATCAATGTAGAATTATTATCCAATAATGAGCGGTAAGAAATAAACAATCACACACATACACAGTATACCAGTGTTTTACGTGGAAACCCAAATTAGGAGAAAACCACAGAATTCTTTTTCTTATATGTCTTGAAGAATTAAATTCATTGGAAGCACCAACTTCCTTTTTTTTCTAGCTATAACTGAAAAGGAGGATCCAACCCCCTAGTCTCTTAGGCTACAACCTGAGGGAAGCTCCAACTCCCTAATTCTTTGGCTACAACCAGAAGGAGGCTACAACCCCCAATGTTCTCTGGCTACAACCGGAAGGTGGCTACAACCACCTATCCTTGCCCCATCCTGCCACCCTGAAGTAGAAGTAGAATGATGGAACCACTATCACACTATTTCTGTGAGATATACCACTGTAAACCTGTACCAATAAATCTTAACCATGCATCAACCTGTACCTCAACCTGTAATCAACCTATACCATAAACAAGTGCATCAACCATGCACCAACTTGTAATCAACCTGTACCATAAACAAATGCATCCAACCATGTACCAAGTATGTACCAATCATGTGTCAAATACTCATCAACTATGACTCATCAATATGCACCAACATCATCAACTATACACCTCATGTATGTGCCAACTCATCAACTACTTGTCTCAACCATTTACTCAACATGTACCTCAACCAAAATCCCTCATCAAATTCATCATCCAAATCTGATTTGTAGCTTTGTAATAGACCTGGTGTATATGATCACATTCCTGCAAAACTTCCTTAAATTTAAAAACAAGACACTAGCATTTTCATCAAACATTTCTTTAGTCTCACATGCCTAGTTTTTTATTAGTCAACAACCCTAACTTGAAGTGATCATAAATTTCAACCTGTAATGTATAAATATCTGAAATTCATACACAATGTTCTTCAGTGTGTTTTATGCAATTCCTCTAAGTGTCACTACTTGGAACCTCTTAGAAAAGGAGTTATAGCAAAAATGGCATACCTTGCTGAATTCTGGCTTATTCTAGAGAGAGACCTTGTAGAGAGTTCCCCACACAAAATATTTGATGAATTGATATGAAACTATTACATAGAATACTACAGATGGTACCCTAACCAAAAAATTTGGTCTCACTAAATTTGTATCTGTTATGAAGAAGTTATGACATTTTTACCCAAAACAACTGATTTTAACTAGTTTCAGGACTGGCCACAAACCCTATTTTCCATGGAGTGTAACTCCCAATATACAACAACCCACAAGATGAATTTTGTACCACATATACTTGGATATGTTTTCTCACTTGAATAGAAATTTCATGGTCTGAATCATTATAGAAAAAACGTTATAGTGAAAATGGTGAGATGAGATGTAAATAACATACCTTAGAAAGCACCATCAAAAGAATTTATCCTTCCTTGCATTTCGGCCTTATTTTCTTCACCTTCACTACGAATTCTGGTTTAGATATCCTTGGTTACCTCATACAAATATAGATATTCAATATGCTCAAGTGTAATTCAAATGAGAGAGCCTTGCCTCTTATTTATACTCTCCAAGTAGCTTCCTTAAAAACATCTTCTAGGTCACTTGGCCCACTTTCTTTATTTTAGGGTTGGGTCCACTTCTAATTTCTCCATTAAATTTAGTATTGAAATTATTTATTTTGTATTCACTTTGAATTATAATACACTCATCACTTCACTTTATTATTTACCTTTTAAAATCTCTTAAACCACTTTGACTACTTTGACCTCTTGGGGCTTCTAGATGACATATGAGGGTCCTCCAACTTCGTAAGGCCATAACTCTCAAACCGTGAGGATTTATGTGATGTTCTACATACCACTAGAAATGGAAAGACATGTACTATCCATATAGAATAGTATTATCTGAAAATATATCATAACTCATACCGTTACCCATAAAACAAACTTGGGTCCATTACCCAAACCTGGGGTCTCCAACTTCTCATGGCCATAACTCTCTAACCGTGAGGAATTATGTGACGTTCCACATACCACCGAAAATTACAAGACAAAAAATATCCATCTAGAATAGTTTCCCTGAAAAATTCACTTTCCTTCATCTCATTATTCTACAATTAAGCATGGGTTCTCTTACTCCACAAAGCGTCTTCCCATGAGGGATTCCACCATAAGGGGATGACTTTGGAGTTCATCCATATTTACTTCTTATCAACCATGAAAAAACAATAATGAGTCATATTTACATCAAACAATATCGGTTCCATTACGCAAACCTTTGTGCTATGGGGCTTTCTTCAAGGGTTGACATCAATGAAAACCAACCTTAATCAACAATCTCCCCCTTTGGCATTGATGGCAACACTCTGATGTAATACTAAAATCATAGCACTCATGCTCCCCCTAGAGCCAGGCCTTTGTCCTCTGCATCTGATAAATCTTCTCCCCCTGGAACCATGCCTCTATCCTCCGCATCTGATAAATCTCCTCCCCCTGGAACCATGCCTCTGTCCTCTGCATCTGATAAATCTCTCCTCCTTTGTCATCAATAGCAAAGGCATCTTTCCATCTGGGGCTGCTCCCCCTGACAGACTATCCTCTTATGGTTCTTCCTTGTGTACATCTAAGACATATAAGATAAGCATTCATTTTTGGAGTAGAAATAACTCCAAGTCTTTAGTGAAGATATTCAAAGGATTCGCGTGGAAGTGGTTTTGTAAAGATGTCTGCCACTTGTTCTTTTGTGCCCACATACTCAACTCTGATGTTCTTTTCTGCAACCTGTTCTCGTAGAAAGCGATACTTGATTGGAATGTGCTTCTTCTTGGAGTGCATCACCGGGTTTTTCGATATATTGATGGCACTTGTATTATCACAATATATTGGAATGGGCTCATCATACTCAACCTGTATATCTATCAAATTTTGTTTCATCCAAAGAACCTGTGTACAACATGTTGCTGCTGCAATTTACTCTGCCTCGACTGTAGATAGAGATACCGATGATTGTTTCTTGCTTATCCATGATACCAAACACTCACCTAAGTAGAACGTTGATCCACTAGTGTTTCATCGGTCATCAATACAACCTGCCCAATCTACATCTGTGTAGGCAATAAGTGATAGATATTTTCCTTTTGGATACCATAATCCAAACTCTTTTGTTTCTCTGAGATATCTAAAGATCCTCTTTACTGCTAATACATGTGATTCCTTTGGTGCTTCTTGAAATCGTGCCACCCGTCCAGCTGCCTGCATTACATCTGGTCTGGATGCTGTCACATATAGTAGGCTTCCAATCATTGACCTATATTTCCTCTGATCTGTAGACTTTGAATCATCATCTTTGTTCAACTTACAACTGGTTTGCATGG